>SKCR01034785.1:0-108633 GCA_019454045.1 Zanthoxylum bungeanum | reverse complement strand
CTAATATAATTTGAAAATTCCTCACACAATGAGAGGTTAGTAACACCGAAAATAATATCATCAACATAAATTTGAACTACTAACATGTCATTATGCTTATGCTTAATGAATAGTGTGGTATCAACTTTTCCATTAAGCTTTACCAATAATTAAAAAATACAATATTGATTCAAAATAAAATTGCACAATCAAAAGATAAAGGAAGAGAGATACAACACCGATTTTATAGTGGTTTGGTCCAATCACTTGCCTACGTCCACTCTCTTCAAGCTTGCTTGAAGGTTCCGCTAGTTTCAATAAACTTACAACCAATAGATTTTTTCACCAAGGCTTCTCTTAAATATTTTACATTAACTCCACCTTTGAGAGTACTCACAACTCACACAAGGGATTTCACACAAGTGTTTTGAATAATGAAAGTTTGTGTTTACAATAATATTTGGGAACTCACTACGAAAAATAAAAAGATTGAAGAGTGAGTCTTTTACTCAAATATATCTAAGCTTACTAAGATGTATTTGAAGATGTATGTAATGAGCTTATGAAATGATGAAACTAAAATTGATCAAGAAGGTATTGTATTTCTCTCAATTTTTGTTTTCAAAATAATGTTGGAAAGTGTAAGAACTCAACAAAAATGGAATAAGGTCTCAATATATAATGAAAAATTCGAGCAGACCCAACTTTCTCTCCTGAGACTGGTCTCCAGGTCTACAGAGACCGATATGACTGTCTAAAGTTCAAACGGCTACTGAATAGTTATTGTTGAACATTAAATACGCCACATCTACCTATATAGGTACTGGTATGGATACCGATATGAGTCATGTCGGTTCCAAAAAGTATGCCAAATATATATTTTCACCGGTATGGACACTGGTATGGCTCATGTGTTAGGGTTGGTGCTCAGAGTGTCAATCCGGATCGTATTTATGTCTGATTCATGAATACGAGCAATACATTTTTCCATAATATTACTTATTTATAGTTACACCTCTTGTTTTAATATACGTATTCGATCTAATAACGATTACATTGAAACTAAATGTGATTTAGCGATATGTATATATTAGCCAAACACCCTAGGATTTACAACGTAATGCGCAGTTACAACTTAGTTTGTAATTGACATTGGGAAGTGTCACTATAAGTTGTATATTCTCAAATTAAGTTCCTGGTCAAGATTTACTAACACGGGTCGGTTAGTAAAATCCGCTGAGACCAGTACATGTCGTATATCGAGACTTGGTCTGATGGTTTATCCCAATGAACAATGAGTCTCGGGACACTCGTATAGACATGTAGATTTTTATTTGATAAACACTGAATGACTCACCAAAGATTTCCTAATAGATGATACATCAATGTCAATAGGAATCTTCTCGAGTCGAGTAGCATAACGGTCATTCGACTTGAGATACCACTGTGGATATATGAGACATCATTCATACTTTGATGGCAGTCATGTCACCGATCTATTTTGATCAGACCTCCGTCTGCTCGCTGAGTGTGGACTCATACTCATGATATCCTGTGAGTATCAGATAAAATCCGCCATTCCTGTGTACAGGACATAGGTATCATGTACGTGTTTGCGATCTAGTAAATCCATGGCCGTGGTATACTTCGGAAGCGAGTTCCGAGTGTTATTTAGAGATCGTAAATTTGAAAGTCGACTATATTATACCTTGGGGATCTGACGTTCCTATCTATATCCCCAGTATAATATGGATAGCCTATGACAGAGGGATTATACGTACACAATGACCTCGACGTGCATAGTTTAGTGAGATTATTTGTGGTCGTCATAATTTACGAGTGGGTGAATTATGGACACGAAATTTGATTTCGTGACGGATAAACCTAAACTTAGAGAGTCTGTAGACACTGTATTTTTGCATAAAGCCCAATGATGAGCCTCGTATGTAGGCACTACCCAATAAGTTGCAGAAGTCATGGGAAACGGACGTCGGAAGGGAAAATTCAATGAATAAATACATCGTCAATTTTAACTCGCTAATTGGCCTCATGTTCTCCCGATTAATCTTTGTTTTTAAAATATTAAGCCTCGGCCCAAAACCCCCGCACCCATCCAAAGCCCATTTCGCCCAAGCCCAATCCAAAAATAATTAAAACATTTAAAACACATGTTACAAATTAATTAAATCCAATTAAATTAAATCAAATCCAATTAAAATCAAAACAAATCTCATTCCTAAATTAAATAAATCACTTCCTAATTTAAATAAATCACTCACCAAATTAAATATATTCCCCACCAATTACACAATATCATTTCCTTATAACAAACTAATTAAAGATATCCCCCATTATTGCATGATCTTTGTTTCCTTCCCATGCAAGGAAAACCCCAGCCCAGTCTCATAAAAAGGGACATAAACCAAACCTTTCCACTCTAGCTCATTCACGGCAATAACAAAAAAAAACACAATAACCACTCACGGCTCTCTTCTCTCCTCTTTCTGATTCACCAAGCCAAGCTAGCCAACAAATAACCGACCAAAAGAAACCCTTCAACAAAATAAACAAAAGCCCTCACGCACCTCATCTCTCTCAGCCACATGCACTCACCACAAACCAGCCCTTAATGACCACCAACTCCATGCAGCCGAACACATAACAACAACCAACCCTTAACCGATAAAATCAAGCCATTCACTCACACGGAGACAACCCACACAGCTCTCCACTCACCAACGTGAACCACACTTAATCCTTTCATCAAACGCAACAAGCAGCCCTCTATCGCGAATAGGCATGGCAAACAGACCCGGACCCAGCCCGGGTCCGCATGGACTCGGACGACCGGGTCCGGGTAGACCCGGATCCGTAAAAAAAATTGTGGATCCGGGTCTGTATTACACGGACCCGCAAGTTACCGGGTCCGGATGCGGGTCCGGGTGTTTCCGGACCGGGTACCCGGGACCCGGTAAAAAAAAACAAAAAATTAAAATAAACAAATTAAGAAATGTAGAAAAGTTTTTCATCAAGTCGGTCACCTCTATATTTTCTGTTTCAGTCGCACATTGGTTATTCATATGCCAGATTTAGGTTGATAATGTAAGATTAATGTTCATCTGTATCCACGTCTTTGATTTCCTGGACAACACAGTTTATTATGCTAATAAGATCAATGACAACTGGAAATTGCCTTGAAGAACTGAACATTTCAGAAATAAAAATTGAAAACAGCATGACAAGATACATGCTAATATGTAAAAAGCATTTTTAAAATAATAAACAGTAAAAAACGAAAAAAAAAAACAGTTGCGGATCCCAGGTCCGGATCCGGGTATACTCGGGTCCATTCCGGGTATACCCGGGTCCGAACCCGGAAGCGTTTTGCCGAGCAGACCACACAAGTGCGACTAAACAAACCTAAACCGCCCTCTCATCAAACCGACCCCTCTCATTAATACACAACAACCCTACAACCAAACAAATTCACCAGGTGAAAAATAAAAACCCTACAGCCCACACTGCAACATATACGTACCTAACACACGCCCAGCAGCAGCCATCATGTGAACACCACAAACCCTTCAAACAAATCAACAAATAAAGCCTGCCAATCAGCCCATAAACTGCACCAAAAACAGCAACAAAACCGTGGATAAATTATTCTGAAACCAGTCCCAAAAATACCCCAAAATCGTGACCCAAAATCACCCAAAAATAGTCCCTAAATCACCGAAAATAGAAAGCAAAAATAGTGACAAAAA
Organism: Zanthoxylum bungeanum; assembly: GCA_019454045.1. NCBI lineage: Eukaryota > Viridiplantae > Streptophyta > Magnoliopsida > Sapindales > Rutaceae > Zanthoxylum > Zanthoxylum bungeanum. The sequence continues at coordinate 104,890 of SKCR01034785.1, read as the reverse complement.
ACAGCAGCAAAATAGAGAAAACAGCAGCCCAAAATAGTGAAACAACGAAGGAAAATATTGAACCAGCGAACCGGAAAAGTTACGGAGCATTAACCCTTCCGACGACGACGTAACACACTTCCAAGAAGCGACTTAAAAGGTAAGACCTGAGGGCACCCTTTGTTACTTTCGTTCATCTTTTTCGGTTATTTATTATTATTTTTTCGCGTGCATCTTGTTGGTTCATGTATGTTACTCTTATTGGATGAATGATTTTATGCTATCTCTCGCGGTATATCGGATGGAAACCTAGACATAAATTTCGTAGCCGAGTTCGAATGGACGGTAGTGCGGTCTGTACTTGGGATACAACTTCACGTACTGCTAGAGAAACGACACATATTTCGTTTTATCTAATCTTGTGTTCATCTATTGTTCATTATTCCACCATTTACTTTCCGCATGTTATTTAGTTATGCAATGATAATGTAATGCGCATGTGCAAATCACGTTGGATTAAAGGTCATCTGTTTGAAGGATGAAAAGCCTAAGTGCTACCTTTACCATGATCTTTTGCCGCGCCGGACGAAGTACATTTGATTGAACGCGGGGTATGTTCAATCGGGCATTCGAGGTCCTATAGAGATGTTGGCCTTGGTCGCATCTCTTTTCTTTCATTCTGGTTATTCATCTCTTTTCTGTGTCGCATCACTTCACATTTATTTCCCTGCATGATTGCCTATTTAGTTATTTATTTCACGTTAGGAACTTAATTATCTCTCTTCAATATTTATGCTTTTACAGTTATTATTTATTTATATTTCTGTATTTATCTATTTGATATGTTCATGGGATTGCGTGCTCGCTTTTATTTCGTTTACTCCTATGTGTGCAAACTTAGATATTGGTTAATCTTGCATGTGTATGTTGCGTAAGACTTGGTTATATTATTGCATAAATCCGTTAATTACAATTGACATAAGTAAGAGACCATTCTGAACCCAACGGTTTGAGGTCTTCCCTTGCAAGTGGTGAGTGCGGCCTTAAATCATTTCCCAGTTCACGCTGGGTGGTGACTCCTTTATTCTCCGGTTTAGTCCCCCACGGGCTACCCCGTACTCCTGACCGGGCCGCGAGCCCGGGACAGCATCGCCGATTTCTGTGTCCTACACAGTCCCACAATATGAAGTGTACTCGTTGAGAACTTGGACAACACGTTATGAATAATACAAATTATTCATAATACTTTATCGGATTAAATGAGTTAATTCGAATCGTTTAAATTGTTAAACGAAAATACATGTATTAGGGGATTTTGGTCAATTAATAATTAATATGTATTTATATTTGATAAAAAATTTGATTTGATACATATTAATTAATTGTCAAATAAGATTTTGACACATGTTATTAATATATGTATTTTGTTATTTAGTGTAAATAAAAATACATATATAATAATAATTGTATTAATTAATTATTTAGATATTTAAATGTTAAATATTTAGATAATTAAATAATATCTATATTACATAATTGTTATGTAATATGTTTAATTATTATTAGTTACTAATAATATTAAATTTTAAGGTTGAAGTATTCAATTTGATTTTGTCTACTTTAAACTTAATGTTTAATTAGATTAAATAATATTCATTTGTAATAATTATTATTACATGTGTTTATTTTTGGTAACAAATGACATGATATTCATTAAAGCTTGTAGTTATCAAATTGAACAAGTAACTTAAAGCTTGCTATTTAATTAGATTAAATAAATTATAAAATGACCAAATTACCCCCAAGTTAGGTTACCCCTAGTATATAAAGTGAAAAAATTTATTTTCTCTTTCATAAGCTTCCCTTGGTCGAAACTAACTCCATGGAAAAGCTCCCAAAATTTTTCTTGAAGAAACTTGAGAGAAAGTGATGAAATTAAGAAGAAAGCTTAAGGAAATTAGGAGATTTCGAGGTAATTTTCAATATTCTTAAGATTAGAAAGTTTGTTTCTTGTTCTTGAGTATGTAGAATAGTTCTAGGGTTTCTTCATTTCTTAAATTTTGGGGCTTTTTTGATTTGGATGATGGATTTGGAGGCTAGATGCATGTGTGAATAAGAGTGGCAATGGCTCGGGCCGGGCCCGAGCTTTGATAAGCCCGGCCCGAGCCCGATAAGAAAAATAAAAGCCCATGCCCTGGAAAAGCCCGACCCGGGAGTCTTCCGGGCCGGGCCGGCCAGACCCGACTCGGTCCGGGCTCGGGCCCGGGCTTTATCCGGTCCGTTTTTTTTTTTAAAAAAAATTAAAAATATACAAATACAAAATACATTAACACTATATGTAAAGACAATTCACAAATAAATCAAAAGTTTCATCGATAAATTAACAATTTAAATGCTACAAACATATATATATATATATTGTTTAAGCCCGGGCCGAAAATGCTAAGCCCGGCTCGGGCTGGGCTTTTGAGTATAGGGCCCGACCATTTTTTTTACCCCGGGCCGGGCCAAAGCCCTGGCGGGCAGGACCGGACCGGGCCCGGGCTTTTTTGTCATCCTTATGTGTGAAGTTAGATTGAGTAATATTAATGTAATGTTAGTTCAATTTTATCATTTGATGACTTGTTGTCATTCTAGAGTGTTATGACCACTCTTGTAACTCCTAGAATTGTTCTTGAGTTCTTCATTGGTGGTGGCTTTGATTGGTGTAAATATTAATATGATTAATGTTGAGAAAAATGGATTTAAAGCATGAAAAATGATAGTTTTTGCTCCCTGATCAGACCTGGAAATTTTGGAAATTTGGTGATGAAAAATATGTTATTTAAATGTATTAGATGTGTATTGGGCATTAGAATAATTGCCGGAAATTGTCTCGGATTGAAAATATGCAAAAACAGCAAAAACCGGCGTTACCGGGTGAGTTTCGGACTTACTGGGTGTCGCCTGTCCAAACAGTGAATTGGTCACTGTTCGGGCAGCCCATGAACTGCCCAAGTACTATTGGAGCTGACCTAGGCAGCCTCCGTGTGTATTAGTTGTTCGGTTCAGACAAAAATATATTTTATGCTATTTTACGGAAAAATATTTTCGTAAATGTTTCGTGGTGTTTCTAAATTATTTATGTCATTATTTTATATCGACTAAATATGCTTAGGTGAAATATGAATGAATTATTCATATGCGATATTGAATAATTTATTCGATAACTTTAAAAATTTTAAAGTTAAGATTTCGCCCGAACCACGGCTTTCGCTATGTCTGACCCCAACATCATGCCAGTTCCATAGACCTATTTTTCTTCAAGTATACCGATATGGATGCCGGTATGAAATTTGCCTAGTTCCAGAAGCTATGGAATCAGACGTGAAGACCGATATGAAGGTCGATATGTATCAGACCAGTTCTTAAGAGCATGCAAAAGAGGTCTAAGACACCGGCATGCCAGTATCAGGGACCGGTATGCCAATCTTAGTACATAAAACTCAATAATGTAATTTAAAAATATTTATGTATTTGATTGAATTATATGAGCATGCATGAATCCTATGAGCTTAGAAATACTTGAATATCAACCCACTTACATTTAGAGTCCTGTACTATAAGATCTTGCATCATCGCTTATTGATTGAGCTTTGTCTTTGCATTCGTTTTGCTTCGAAGTCTTTTTATATTTTGTTGCAGTTGCGAATGTGCATCGAAGTCATTGACTATTGCATCATCGAAATCGTTCATTGAATATTATGTTTCTTACAAAATCCATCAGAGTACGAAGTCAAACCCATAGAAAAAATTCCTAACAAGTTCTGACGAGGGAAGAATAATCTAATGTATGGTAGAAAAACCCATCGGATCCTGAAGTCAGACCCAAAGAGAGAATGCCTAACAGAGTCTGACAAGAAAAAGAAGACTCTGATGCATGGTAGCAAAGCCCATCAGTGTATGAAAATCCATGACATCAGACCCAAATAGGAACAATCGGTCCGGGTCTTATAGGGAAAGAGGAATCTAGGAAGACTTTGGTGTATGGCAGAAAAGCCCATCAGAATACGATATCCCATAACGTCAGACCCAAATATGAACAACCTATCAGGGTCTGACGAGAACCATCTGGGAAGACTGATGTATGGCATAAGAAGCCCAACGGAGTATGAAAATCTAGAAAGTCAGACCTAAGATGGAACAACCTATCAAGGTCTGACGAGAAGAGACAAATGCAAAATTCTCCAAAAGGCTCAAAATATTCATTATCAGAATAAGTTTTACACAAAGGAAAGTTCTATGGCAGAAGCATGACTTGCTGAAGAAGTCACTATGCCCTGTGAAGAGGGTACAACAACTGGCAAAATGGCTGAAAAAGATTTCAAAGCAAGGAATGACAGGCCCAGAAAACAGGAAGAGCCGGAAGTATCAAATGAGTAGGATGGACCTCATGAGCAGCCAAGGCATGAACATCCTGAGAGGAAGCATCTCCCGAATGGACCATGGGGAGGTTTGGGTCAATTTGAAGATGTGTGGCAGCACCCGAAGATTATGCAGCATCTTGGAAACCTAGATTTTTGTTAGCCTCATCCTCCAAATCATCCAAAAAGCCCACTGGAGACCCAACTTCGAATTTGTTTGTTCTTACCATTTCTTCAAAATGATGCGATTCTTTAAGCTGGACAATCACCCATAATATGGAGGTTCCGAGATTTTACAGAGTGGGTCAGTTAGAGGGAAACATGAATATAATGTGACCATGGTTAGTTATTTTCCTTATAATGAGATATTATAAATATTACAAAAAACCCTAGAACAATGGATCGATCTTTTGATATTCGAACAATAACATAACGTTCTTTACCAACTTCTATATTCTTCTTTTAATTTTATTATTTGTAGAATTCTACTGCACAAACAACTTTAAAAAATACCTTTGATAAAATTACAATTTAAGTATGACACCAAAATTTGAGCTGTACCGTAGATTGAAGCCAATTGTGGCAATGAATTGTTCTAATTTTCACCAAAACTACAAAACAGAAATAAATAATTATGGCCAAAATTATTTCTCTCTCTATATATATAATATGGATTTATATTTAATTAAAAAAAAATATTTGCCAAATTTGATACCGTCACCTTATGATAGATAAAAGGAGTACGTAGTTCACGTCTTCGTGATTGGACCATAATCGTGATTTACCTATTGGTGGTTGACCGGTGACGTGACCCCCACAAAAATATTCATGCCTCGTTTCATCGGTAACACCAACTAATTACTAAACAATAATTATATTAAGTCGAACCCAATCAAAGATTCCATGTATTAAGTTAATTTCTTACCTAATATAATTTAGAAACAGTAACAGCAAGCATCACGTAAAGAAATATTTTATCATCGGGAGGTGAGTGACGCGCCTTCTGATAAACTAGAGTTTTTGTTTATCATAGTACCAAGTAGCAGACAATTGGAGGTTTTTGTACAATCCAATCCCATCAGAGCGTCGGGGACCACTAAAACTGATCATGATTCTTGATTTAGCTATAACTCAAATGAATCTATTGGAAGCCAACAACAATCCAAACCTTAGAACAACTAGGACAAGCTTGGTGTCACGGGCCAAACTTTTGGGATCACCAAGTTGGGTCCGTGCGGCACTTGTTAACGCAACGTCTAACAAGTTAGCCTAGAATTGAGCCTGCAAGGACAAGCTCAAGGTTAGCCATCAACAAGTTGTGAACATTACTAAGCAATGGAAGGTCAATATACGTTGTTAGCACACACTCAAGCTTTACAGCATAGCATTCAAGCATCACATTGGACAAAGCAATGAAACATCAAAAGGAGCATCTTTCATTAAACAAGCCAACTAAGGGCGAGGGAGTACACAGCTGAAGCCCTTAGTATGCTGGTGGCCAAGGCCCTTCTAAGGTGCCCGGGTCACCTCCCCCTAAAGAGCTTTTAAAGACATTACAAAAGTGGCACAAGGAAACACACCTCATGCTTGAGTTGTCACCCCCCCTAAAATAGAAAATAAAATAAAATAGGAAAAATACAATAGTGCACACTAGCACCACAACACAAGCGGCCATGGGCAAGACATTGGCCCTGGACAAGCTTGGGGTGTTAGCACGTTACATCCTCCCCCACTTAATCTGTCGACGTCCTCGTTGACATGGCTGATCTGCTCCTCCCTTGTTCTTGACTTTGTGCTGGCAGGCTTGAAAATCTTCACTCTTCTGCTGAGGCTGCTGCAGGTCTTCGGCTCTTTCGTCGTGATGCTGAAGGGCTAGAAAGTCTTCAATCTGCTGCTTGAACTGCTGGAGGTCTTCGGCTCTCTCCCAACTCGTCTCTTCGTCTCCCAAGTTTCTCCACCTCACTAGGAACTCCTTTCCCTGTCGCTGGTCTCCGGTCGCCTCTCTTTCTGCCAAGATCTCCTCAACGCTCCTTGTGGCTCTCTTCGTTGCTTCATTCACCTCTGGTCTTTGTGATTGGTTACGGGGTATCACTACTATCTCCATGGAAAGGTCTCAGCCTGCTGACATGAAAAACCGGGTGCATCTTCATCCACGCAGGAGTCTCGACTTTGTACGAAGTTTTGCCCACCTTCTTGAGAACGGCAACAGGTCCTTCATACTTTCTCACTAATCTCTTGTCTTTGTTCCCTCTGAATCGAATCTGCTCTGGATTTAACTTGATTAGCACCAAATCCCCAGGTTGGAATACTAGGGGTCTTCTATGCTGATCTGCCCACTTCTTCATCCTCGCGGAAGCTTTCTCCAAGTATGCTCGAGCAATTTCTGCATTGGTTCTCCATTCCTTCGTGAAGTTGAAAGCTCGTGGACTCTTCCCCGAATATTCGGCCACTGTGTGTGGGAGTAGGGGTTGTTGACCCATCACAATTTCAAACGGAGTTTTGTTGGTGGCGGAGCTTTTCTGAGAGTTGAAGCAAAATTGGGCGACATCAAGTAATTGTGCCCAATTCCTCTGGTTGGCACTAACAAAGTGGCGTAGGTATTCTTCTAGCATCCCATTGAATCTCTCTGTCTGGCCATCTGTTTCGGGGTGATAACTCGTCGACATGTTCAATTGCGAGCCAAGTAGGTTGAAGAGTTCTGACCAAAAGGTGCCTGCAAATCTCTGGTCACGATCACTCACGATCTGTCTGGGTACCCCCCAGTACTTCACCACATGCTTGAAGAACAGTCTTGCAGTCTCTTCTGCCTTGCAATACTTCGGTGCTGGTATGAACGTTGCATACTTCGAAAACCTATCAACAATCACCAAAATATTGGTTAGGTCACCAACTTTTGGAAGGTTGGTAATGAAGTCCAGAGAGACGCTCTCCCAAGGTCTAGATGGAACATTTAAAGGTTCCAACAATCCTGGGGTCTTCAATTTTTCTACTTTGTCTTGCTGGCAGATGAGGCAAGTCTTCGTGTATTCCGTCACGTCGTCTCGCATCTGAGGCCAGTAATATCCTTGTTTCAGCAAGGCATGAGTCCTGTGCCAGCCAGGGTGGCCAGCCCATAAGGTATCGTGACATTCCTTCATAAGGGTTCTCCGCAGGTTTTCAGCTTTCGGAACATATAAGCGATTTCCTTTTGTCCATAAAAGTCCGTCCTCGAACCAGAATCGACGAGCCTTGCCCTCTTTCACTAGCTTCAAGAGTGCCTTGGACACAGGGTCTTTCTCCAGGTTGTTCCGGATAAGTTCTCTGATTGGCGTAGAGATAGTGCTGAAGGATAAGTTAGCTAACACTTTCAAATGATTGAGCTCGGACATCCGACTCAGAGCATCTGCTGCCTGGTTCAAACACCCCGCTTTGTGTTCGAAGTGAAAATCAAATTCAGCCAAAAACTCTTGCCAACGAGCCTGCTTCGGAGTGAGCTTCGGCTGTGTGAGGAAATGACTAACTGCAGAATTGTCTGTTTTTACCACAAATCTCGACCCCAATAGATAGTGTCTCCACACCCGCAAGCAATATACCACAGCCAAAAGTTCCTTCTCCTGCGCCGTGTATCGTCGTTCTGCTTCAGAAAGTTACGACTCTCATAAGCGATGGGATGGCCCTCTTGTAACAACACCCCTCCCATTGCAAAGTCTGAAGCATCCGTTTGAACTTCAAATGGTTTGCCAATATCAGGGAGTGCGAGTACTGGATCTTCCACCATAGCTGTTTTGAGGTTCTCGAAGGCTTCTTTACAGGCGTCGGACCATTCCCAAGTCACTTCTTTCTTTAGTAGCTCAGTCAAAGGTGCTGCCTTCTTCGAATATTCCTTTACAAATCTTCTATAATAGTTGGTGAGTCCAAGGAACGACCGCAATTCTTTAACATTGCTTGGGGTATTCCACTCACGGATCGCCCTTACTTTCCCCATGTCCATTCGGATACGCCCTTGTTCAATAATGTGCCCAAGGAACTTAATGCGTTCTTGAGCAAAAGAGCATTTTTCCCTCTTCACATAGAGCTTGTTCTCCTTTAACTTTTGGAATACCATGGCTAGATGTTTCTTGTGTTCCTCCAGGTTGGTGCTGTAGACAACGATATCATCAAGGTAGACCACTACGAATTTGTCAAGATATTCATGGAAAACTTCATTCATTAACGTGCAAAATGTGGCAGGGGCATTAGTCAACCCGAAAGGCATCACTAGGAACTCAAAGGCTCCATAGCGAGTAACACAAGTCGTCTTCGGTACATCCCCTTCAGCTATCCTCACTTGGTAATACCCCGAGCGCAAATCTAGCTTCGTGAAGTATTTTGCCCCGTTTAACTGATCAAACAAGTCTGCTATGAGCGGGATAGGATAGGTGTTTCGCACCGTCAACTTGTTCAGAGCTCTGTAGTCTATACACAATCTCAAACTTCCATCTTGTTTCTTCTGGAATAACACAGGAGCTCCAAATGGAGCTTTTGAAGGTCTGATGAAACCCGCTTCTAATAGCTCACCTAATTGTTTGCGAAGTTCTGCCAATTCTGGTGGGGCCATTCTGTAAGGTGCTCTTGCAGGGGGTTTGGCGGAAGGAACTAATTCTATCTGGTGATCAATAGACCTCCTCGGAGGAAGGGTCTTCGGAAGTTGATCAGGCATCACCTCTGCAAACTTTTCTAACACACTGTTGATCTCAGGAGTGAGGACCCCCTCTCTTACCTCTTCGATTGGGTTAGGGATGGCAATGAATGTAGGTTCTCGTCGCTTGATCCCTTTCTTGAATTGTAGTGCGGATAAGAGCTTCGCCTCAGTGGGTGGTTTCACCTTTGCTAGAACCATGGCAGGTTTTTCCCCATAATCAGTAAACTCCCTGCAGCTGGGATGGGAATGGCTCCCTTTTCGAGAAGGAATTCCATTCCCAGAACCACATCAAAGTCATCCATCTGAACCACTACGAGGTCTGTCCGGCCTTCCCACGTACCAATCTTCACCTTTACTTGTCTCGCTAACCCACTCGTGGGTAGCGCTTGAGAATTGACCGCCTTCATGCGGCCTGCGTCTCGCTCCAACTTGAGCCCCAGACGTCTAGCTTCCGTCGTAGAAATAAAGTTATGAGTGGCCCCCGTGTCCACCATAACACTCTTCGCTGGGACCCCATTCACCAAGGCATCGACAAACATGAGGCCTTTCTTCAAGGCTTTCGGAGTCTCTGGTTGTTTGTTCAAAGCATTCAGCATTCTCATGCCACCATTCTGCCAGCTTCTTCATTTCTCGGGTTTCCTCGGCTTCTCGTCGGCGTCCTTCTTCTTCTTGCGCCAAAAGGGCTGTCATTCTAGACTTCTTAGGGCACTCCAAAGCTCGATGCGGCCCATCGCATATCCAGCAAGATAAAGGTCTTTTCCCATTTGAAGGACCATTTTGAGACGTAGGCCCTTTTGGGTTTGAGGAACTATACTCCGCTCTCTTGTCCGCTCCCCCACTCTTGTCGTTGCTCCAATTCTTGGATCGTTTGCTCCCACTGTCATTAGTGGCGAATGCAGGCAGGGATCTCTTTGTCGGGGTCCCATCAAGCGAGTAATCTATCAATTGTTCCGCAGCAGCTTGTGCGGAAGAGTAGTCCTTCACCCGCCGCCTCTGCAGCTCAGTTCTGGCCCAAGGTTTCAACCCCTCAAGAAAGTAGAACAATTTGTCCTGCTCAGACATGTCCCGAATATCTAGCATCAGTCCCGAGAACTTCCTCACATATTCCCGGACTGTGCCTGTATGTTTCAGTTCTCGCAACTGTCTTCGAGCCATGTAAGCTACATTTCCCGGAAAGAATTGTGCTTTTAGCTCACGTTTTAGATCTCTCCAATCTCGGATGGAGCATCGTCCATCCTGAATCTCTAGGTACTTCGCCCTCCACCAGGACTTGGCATCTCCAGACAAGTACATCAACGCAATCGAGACCTTGTCCTCTTCATCTACGATCCGTGAAGCTCGGAAGTATTGTTCCATATCAAAGAGGAAGTTCTCGAGTGCTTGAGCATCTCTAACACCTTCATAGGCTCTAGGCTCCGGAACATTGGACCTTCTCGGCTCCCTACTTGCAGTAGCTGTTGGTAGGTTCGAGAGAGCAAGGGCGGTGTGATTCACCCTCACGCTCAATTCGGCCAATTGTTCTTTGAGGAATTGACAGCATCCACCCAACCACTAGTATGTTCCTGCTCTCGAAGAGCACTGGTGCTAGCACCATTAGCCTGGGTCTCTAAGGCATTTACTCGGTTTGTCAGGGCTTCAAGTACATTAATGGTTTGTCTGAAGTTCTCGACATCAGGAGTTTTCTTCGTCAGTGCTGTAACATAGCCATCAATGTCAACCAGCTTTTTCTCGACAACATCCAACCGTTCTATTATAGGTATTCTCGTAGCCATTTATGGTTCCAATCTTGAACCCGCTCTGATACCAACTGTCACGGGCCAAACTTTTGGGATCACCAAGTTGGGTCCGTGCGGCACTTGTTAACGCAACGTCTAACAAGTTAGCCTAGAATTGAGCCTGCAAGGACAAGCTCAAGGTTAGCCATCAACAAGTTGTGAACATTACTAAGCATGGAAGGTCAATATACGTTGTTAGCACACACTCAAGCTTTACAGCATAGCATTCAAGCATCACATTGGGACAAAGCAATGAAACATCAAAAGGAGCATCTTTCATTAAACAAGCCAACTAAGGGCGAGGGAGTACACAGCTGAAGCCCTTAGTATGCTGGTGGCCAAGGCCCTTCTAAGGTGCCCGGGTCACCTCCCCCTAAAGAGCTTTTAAAGACATTACAAAAGTGGCACAAGGAAACACACCTCATGCTTGAGTTGTCACCCCCCCCCAAAATAGAAAATAAAATAAAATAGGAAAAATACAATAGTGCACACTAGCACCACAACACAAGCGGCCATGGGCAAGACATTGGCCCTGGACAAGCTTGGGGTGTTAGCACGTTACACTTGGCATGTTTGCCTTTGCCTATTCACCGTCATTCAAAGAGTTTCCATTAACATCTTTCACTTGGAACAATGAAAAAAAAAAGTGCTTGATGACAACATAGTTCGATGAATATTCAATCAAATAGTACAAAAGTTTCAGGAAAAAGAAAAAAACATTATTATTTGCCTGAATTTGGCCAATTGCTGAAATATTTAGCTAAACAAACGTACTGAATGAAATGAGCAGCACAAACCCAATCACCATAAAACCCATTCCATTCAGAGCTTAGCAAGCAGCCCACTCTGGATAGGTTTTTCAGTCATCACAGCGTCCTTGAGATCCATATCACTTGAACTCGGAGGGACGTCCACTGCTGGTGAGCAATTGAAGAACCCATGTGGCTGCATCACCAACAGCAATTGTAGGGATAGCAATGAATGTCGGCTCCCGCCTCTTGATCCCCTTCTTAAACTGGATTGCGGATAGTAGTCTTCCTTCTGTGGGAGGTTTTACCTTTGCTGGCACTACTGCAGGTTTCTCCCCCATGATCAACAAGCTCCCTGCAGCTGGGACAGGGATGGCCCCTTTGTCAAGTAGGAATTCCATTCCTAGAACAATATCGAAGTCATCCATCTGGACCGCCACAAGGTCAGTTCGACCTTCCCACGTGCCGATCTTCACTCTTACTTGTTTCGCTAGCCCACTCGTGGGTAGCGCTTGTGAATTAACTGCTTTCATGCGACCCGCATCCCGCTCTAAATTGAGCCCCAGACGCTTCGCTTCGGCGGTAGAAATAAAGTTATGGGTGGCCCCCGTGTCCACCATAACGCTTTTTGCCGCAACTCCATTAATCAATGCATCAACAAACATGAGGCCCTTCCCCGAGACCTTCTGAGTTTCTGGTTGTTTGTTAAGGGCATTGAGCATCCTCAAGGCCACCATTCGGCCAGATTCTTCCCTTTCTGGGCCCCCTCAGCCGGGCGTCGTCGTTCTTCTCTTCTTCTTGTGCTAGGAGGGCCGCCATTCTTGATTTCTTAGGGCATTCCATAGCTCGATGTGGCCCATCACAAATAAAACAACTTAAGGGCTTCTTCCCATTTGGAGGACCGTTTTGAGGTGCCGGCCATTTGAAGTTCGAGGAACTTGACTCAATTCTCTTCTCTCGCTCCCCCACTTCTATCGTTGTTCCAGTTCCTAGGCCTCTTATTCCCACTATCATTATTAGTAGGAGCCGGTGTAGATCTCTTTGATGGAGGTCCCTCGAGGGAATAGTCCGTTAATTGTTCCGCCGCAGCTTGTGCTGAAGGCAAGTCTTTCACTCGTTGCCTCTGTAATTCTGTTCTAGCCCAAGGCTTCAACCCCTCTATAAAATAGAAGAGTTTATCTTGTTCGGACATGTCTCGGATATCCAACATCAATCCGGAGAACTTCCTCACATATTCCCGGACGGAACCTGTATGTTTTAGGTCTCTTAGTTGTCGTCGAGCTATGTAAGCCACATTTCCTGGTAGGAATTGAGCTTTTAGCTCACGCTTCAAATCCTCCCAATTGTCAACGGCGCATCGTCCTTCCTGGATTTCAATGTGTTTTGCCCTCCACCAAGACTTCGCATCTCCAGACAAATACATCAAGGTTATTGAGACCTTGTCCCCCTCTTCTTCTATCCGTGAAGCTTTAAAGTACTGCTCCATGTCAAAGAGGAAGTTTTCGAGGGCTTGTGCGTCTCTGACACCATCGTATACTCTAGGCTCTGGGATTTTGGATCTCTTCTGTTCTATGCTCTGAGTAGTCGTGGGCAAGTTTGAGACGGCGAGGGCGGTGAGGTTCACCCTCACGCTCAACTCTGCCAACTGCTCTTTCAAGGAGCTCACGGCATCTTGCCAATTATTGGCATCTCCCCCTTCTCGTGGGGCACTAGTGCTAGCACCTGTTGCTTGAGTTTCTAGGGCACTTACCCTGGTTGTAAGGGCCTCGAGTACCTTGATAGTTTGCCTGAGGTTTTCAACATCTGAAGTCTTGTTCGTGAGTGTTGAGACGAGACTATCAATATCCACTTTTTTTTCTCAACAGCATCCAAGCGCGCTTTTGTGGAGGACTTCGTAGCCATTTTGCAACACACCTTGAACCACGCTCTGATACCAACTGTCACGGGCCAAACTTTGGTGTCACCAAGTTTGGGTCCGTGCGACACTTGTTAGCGTTGCGCCTAACAAGTCAGCCTAGAATCGACCCTGCAAGGTCGTACCCATGGTTAGCTATTTATAGAATGGAACATTATTAGGCAACGAAGTAAAGCATACATCCATAAGCATACATCCACAAGGCATAAGATAATGAAACACATTCAAGCAACACATTCGGACATAGCAATTGGAAATCAAAAGGAAGCATGTTTCATTAAGCAAGCCAACTAAGGGCGAGGGAGTACACAGCTGAAGCCCCTAGTATGCTGGTGGCCAAAGCCCTTCTAAGGTGCCCGGGTCACCCCCCCTAAAGAGGTTTTAAAGACATTGCACAAGTGCCACTAGGAAACACACATGATGTTTGAGTTGTCACACCCCCTAAAATAGAAAATAAAATAAAATAAGAATAAATACAAAGTGCACACTAGCACCACACACACAAGCGGCCATGGGCAAGTCATTGGCCCTGGACAAGCTTGGAGAGTGTAGGTGCGTTACACTTGGCATGGTTGCCTTTGCCTATTCACCGTCATTCAAAGAGTTTCCATTAACATCTTTCACTTGGAACAATGAAAAAAAAAATGCTTGATGACAACATAGTTCGATGAATATTCAATCAAATAGTACAAAAGTTTCAGGAAAAAGAAAAAAACATTATTATTTGCCTGAATTTGACCAATTGCTGAAATATTTAGCTAAACAAACGTACTGAATGAAATGAGCAGCACAAACCCAATCACCATAAAATCCATTCCATTCAGAGCTTAGCAAGCAGCCCACTCTGGATAGGTTTTTCAGTCATCACAGCGTCCTTGAGATCCATATCACTTGAACTCGGAGGGACGTCCACTGCTGGTGAGCAATTGAAGAACCCATGTGGCTGCATCACCAACAGCAAAACAGTTTTTAACTAATAGTGTACAGTGTTGAGTATACTAACGTGATATATTTGCAAAATCAAACAAACATGAGCTCGATGTGGCTACAGGATGACTGGCATACCATGAGCATAAAGCCAATGCGTTCCACAGGCATGACAGGCCAGTCTTCCAGTCTAGGAATGTGAGTGACTCCAAATACGTACCTGCCATGATTTGACAACAAAATCATAATACAATATCAATAAAACATCTTTAAAAATAGAAAAGCAAAATGGATTGACAATCATTTCCAGGGAATGTCTGTAAAACCCCTACGTCACCATTTATTCAATGCACATGCTAGAACGTGAGTTGTTGTACCTTTAAAACGGATAAAAAGGACGTGCATGATAACATATAAAGATAACATGCATGCATTAATCATGCAAAATCCACCAGCAAATTCTGACAACAAAGACGATCTAACTGTAGTTGAGAAAGAATGTCAACTAACCACAGAACTATGTCAGTTTCTTCCAGAGAGCGATTTTGCTTAACCCAAGTAGCCAATCCTTCACTAACTCGAGGATTTTGATTAGGAAACTCTCCTCCAGGATACATTTCATCATGTGCATAAGGAGTGACCCAGAGATTATGCTTCAAGAAAGCAGCTCGTCTTAAAAATTTTGCCTCTGGGCCGGCTAATGGTAAACAGTTTGAACCAGGTACTAACTTATAACCAGTTAGCTGTCCAGTACGGTTGACAGTTCTAGTATTCCTGATCTGCAAGATGAAAGACGTATATTCCATCAAATCATCAATCAATTAAATTATTAAAGGCAGTTTGATTTTCTTTTCCAACTATTACTTCTCTGCTGTATCCCTATGTGATGAGTATATAGAAATTTTATAAAATGTTAGTCTAATTTACCCTACCATAATGTGAACCAATTAAAATTGCAGCTGCTGCAGCAGTAACTGCCCCAAAGAACTAGAGAACTACTTCAGTGCTGATATAAAATTACAACCAACATTGCTTTGCAATTTTGAGTGCAAATATCCTTACAATTTACACAAAATGATAAAAACTGCATGGGAAGACATCTTACAATCCAATGACGAGCAGTTAAAGGATTACAATCACGCATCGCTTGCAATTCCGATCTGAGCAGTTCCTCTTCAGCATAAAATGCATTATTATGAACATTATTCTTCCCTGGTTCTTCAACTTTAACATTCATCTCAACAACCTATGCAAACAAAAAAATGTTTCTCTTACTCGAATTATGAAAACTTGGTAGGTGGGCAGCCTTGAGGCGGTCGAAGCGATAGCCTCAATCCGCGGAAAAAAATTAAAAGTATAAAATCATCAAAATGAAATCATCCACAACATATCTATATCAACTAACACATAAAATCATCCATCAAAACTAAATAAAATGAAACATAACAAAATAGATTCATGAAATAAAATGACCACTAATCTCTAAATAGACATCATTTGCGTCTAATAGCATGAAATGTGGATCTAAAGTGTCCTCCTAAGAGTCATCATCCAAAGAGTTATCATCATATCTAATTCATATCACAATAATTTTAATTAATAAAAAATTATAACCAAATAATATAATAGTAAATGTTGGTTATTTTTTAAGATAATAATTATTTTCCCTTTTCGACGACGGCACGACGTGTCGAGGTCGAGCAACCTTATCAATGCGGTTAACAACACTGCCGATTAGGATTTCAAAATTGAGGATTTTGTTTCTGTAGGCTTTTAATCTATAAAGAAGCTCAAGTCAGGACTTTGCTCGCTTTTCAGTTCTCTTATATAATAATTTATTTTTTAAAAATGTTACCCTAAAATTGTTATTGTTACTATCATGTTAACTCATGGCAATAGTTTTCCTTTATAGTTGAACAACAAATGTTCAACAGTTCGAATCCAAGGAGTGCGATTCTTGTAAGAGTCTGGGACAGCCGGGGGTTTTATCTGCTCCGCTTAAGCTCGGAATGGGTGGTTTGACGGTGGGGTTTTCCAACGATTTCAAAAAAAAAAAAAAGTCCATTTCATAAATAAGAGAACACAATATCATAATACGCCAATGAATAGAATCCAAACTAGATCCAACATAAGTCATTAACAAAATAAATTGCCAATACATAATGTCCTCCGACTATTTTAAATCTTTACTCCGAGAATTTGCAGCAATAGATCAAGGGACACTAATGAACAATTAAATGGCGCATACAATAAATCAGCCAAATGTCCAAGTGTCAACAAATTCAACTTGTATTTACCCATGGTATAGAAAAGGTTTCCTCCGCAAGCAATCCATAGAAAAGCAAGCCTACTTATCAAGAATGATTAAAATAAAATTTAAGCCACCTAAAGCTCTCAAGAAGGACCATAACTCTTTTACTACTTCAATGACTAGAGAAGATGAAAAGAATTGCAATGCAACAAATGGGGAATTGAATAGTAAACTATGCTGTCAAAGGCGCCGCCTAAGCGGCGCTTAGGCAGGCGCCTTGACAGTTTGAAGTTGAAAACGCCTAGGCGCCTGCTGGAAACAAATGAAATGACTGTTTGAGAGCTGTGCTGTGGTCATTGGTCAACAAGAATCAGAATTGAAAGCTTTTTGAAGAGAGAGAATTGGCAGTAAATGCGCAGCTGTTTGCCTATTTCCAAAACTGTTTTGTACTGTTTACAATATATATCTATTAATTGAAGTCAAAAAGTGTGGGCTGTTTTGACTCTTTTGAGCTGTGCCGTGTGGCAGTGCCTATTTCCAAAACTGTTTTGTACTGTTTACAATATATATCTATTAATTGAAGTCAAAAAGTGTGGGCTGTTTTGACTCTTTGAGGACATGATCAATATTGTTTTTTTTAGCCATGGTTATTTGAAACTTTGAATTGTTCAGACATGGTTGTTTGAGTTTTTGTAATTGTTTAAGCACTTAATTAATTATTGGTATCACTTGTTTGATTTGTTTATTTAAGTTATAAAACTTTATATAATAGATAAAACAAAATTATATAATTGACTAGTCAACCAGCTCTTTGACAAATTAAAGGGGCGCTTGGGCGGCGCTTTAGCAACGCTTGGGCGGGTTAGACTATCAAAACGCCTTGCACCGCCTACCGCCTTTGACAGCATAGATAGTAAACTCTACATGAAGATAAATTGACAGAAAAACAGTCCCCAAATAGAGTCCTATCAAACAAAGAACCAAGGCATTTTTTAAAATGTGACTATAATGATAATGATAAATCTCTTGATAAAGCCACAAATAGAGGAGTTTCTGATAAAGCCTCTTGATAAGTCAACAAATTGTTGAGGATATTATGAAAAAATAAATATATATATTTTTCCATGTGTCGTCACAACCGATCAATAAGAGTATGTATGATTAAAAAAAAAGAAGGAAAATCCCTAGTAACCATGTATTTTACCTGATTATGTGCTTCACCAGGCTTGCAATCAACTGCCATGTCCATACGAGCCACAAAAAAGTGTTGATGAACAGGTGCATATAACCCGGGTGCAATAGTAGTACCATATTTTCGTACTTCTCCAGGTTGCAGCGCACCTAAGCTGAGAATTCCTGTGAGCTTAACCTCAGCTTCAATCTTCCCATCCTATAACACAACATTGCATCATTGGGATATATGTGGCACCATTTCACCAAAATAGCAGTAATCAAAGCAACTTTAAGAAGCAAAAATATTTATTTGTTCCCTCATAGGGAGTTAATATTGAATCCTCCTTAGATCCAACAGTGTGGGAAGCCTCGTGCGCCGGGTCATCCTTCTTCCTTCTTCATCATAGGGAATTAATATAATTAAGAGAAGAAAATTACTAAGGAAATCATAAACTAATGCTGCACGACCAAACAAAATTCCAGATAAACCAAGGCATAAATCAGCTTGCCTGATAAAAGTGCCAGAAAAATGCATATTCATAGTTGGCCACAGTACAAATAAACGATACTGACAGCCTTCTAGACCTTCGAACTTCTGCTAATCCAGTTCTCCAATCTTGATGCTTCCATAAGATACCATGATCCTCTTCATGCAAACAAACACAATTTTCAATAGTTTCAACACCTCCAGTAAAATTCGTGAAGTGTGCATCAAAGTACTTGATGTAGCCCAAACAATCACAACCCTGAAGTAACAACATTATATCTGGTAAGAATGCGTTCAAAACAAAAAGTGAAATATTTAAATAGTCCAGACACTTAAGGAAAAGCAAATGAGGTACTTAACCTTCTTAAGAGAATGTGCATTTTTACCCAGCCCATCTTCTCCTGCATCAAATGCATTTTTCCTGTAATGGGGATCGTTTGGATCTCCATAAGGGACCACCATCTCAACAAAGCTTAACCTGTGGGCTACAGGTCTCCGACCTCGACTACCATCAACATATGCAACCGAATAGATAATCAATCCCTCCCTAGGGGTAAAACCAATACGAAAATTCCACTGCCAACCAAAATTGAATTAAAATAGAAACGAGTAAGACATGGAATCGACAAGATTTTTACAAACTTAATTTAATCAATATTGTAGTTACACAAGTAAGCACCTTCTGCCATTCAACGAAATGTCCATTAACACGAAAGCTTGGTCCCTCGGGTTGAACAATTTGAAGGGGCTTTACATCGCTTCGGTCCACACCTCCTCTTGTTTCGCCAGCAGTATAATTTCTTAAAGGATCAGCTGGTGGTAGGTGAACAAGCCTACGGTCTTCAAACTCAATCACAACCATATTCTGCATATCAACAAGCACATGGATTCCTTCAACAGGACGAGCATAACCATTCTCCATTGGGCAGTCACTCTCAGTTCGGCAGAAGATGAGCGGTTTAGCAAGTCTGCGACTTGGAGCATCAGCATCACTGTGATACCCGACACACCTATAACAAAACAGTTTGGGCATAAAACATTAAAAGCAGTGCAAAACATGCACAGAAAACATATTCTCCCAGAATGTATGTTTGAAAATATCTAAAAATGGTACTAACCAGGGATCCACCATAACAAGATCCATGTCCTCAATACCCCTCTTCTTCATTGCCTCCCGAAATGGAGGAAAGTCTTTTACAACAGCTTCACATTCAGCATATTCCTCAGCATCCTGTAATACAAAATTCAAGAAAGCTCATTGATGTTGGAGAAACATATGTAGAACTGAAAGACAAATGTACATGTACTACAATGGTTTCACAGGGCGCATGCCATTAAGGAATTACATTACCCAATTACCAGATCATAAAATAAATGAATCACCTATCTACATTAATGTAAATTAACATTAGAAGTATTTATTAGGAAACACACACTTCACTTGTTTAGACCACTCTTATACATAGAAATAGAACATGATCTGTCTGACTAGTAAAATTTACTTCCGGTTTGTATTTCAAGTGCCTGGCTGGATTCAGTTTGGCTCTAAATTAAGATTACCATCAGTGTTGTTAGAGGCGACGTGAGGCGCACCTCGAGGCGAGAGGCACATGAGGCGTTCAGCCATGCCCCTGAAGACAGCTGAGGTGAGGCAAGTCGCAGTGAGGCGAGATGAGGCGCACGAGGCGAGGCGACCAATAGAAAAATTCAATAATGGATTGTATTTTGTTATTTGACAAATAATATCATTAATCATTAATTATAAAATAAATATAGCATAAATTTTATTATTTAGTATTATATTTTATAATACCAATTTCATAATGCATAAATTATAAATATAAATTATTATTAATAAATATGCGCCTCATGTCTGTGAAGCGTGCGCATCTCGACTCGCGCTTCGCACCTCGCTTTTAGTCTCCTCTATGCGTCTCTTGCCTTTAACAACGATGATTACCATGAATGAACTTCAACATGTACATATGCATATTATTATATACCATGGGAGGTTGGACATCTGGAACAACTTTCGATGAAACGGCTTTGCCCCTATGGTGTCCACCTCGAGTTGCAGCATGAACCTCCGAGAGTTCAACAACCCACACACTAGTCTCATTTGACTTTTTGTTGTAAACAACAAGTCTTGCTCGTCTAGGAGGAAGTTTAGTAGGAATTATTGGCCCGCCTTTTGTCCTGGGAAGTAATGACGGCTGGAAAGGGGGAAAGAAATAGGCATCCGCTAATGCAACCACTTGTTTTCCTGGTTCCACCAGAACCACTTCCACAAACCGCATGCTGTCTCTCACCTAAAAACACAGATTAACTTCTCCCTCCACTAAAAAAGTGATGTAATTATATATAATAAGCAAAATTTACCTCAGGGGTTGCTCCAGCAGCCCTAACAGTTGCTACTGCCACGGAGATCTCAGCAGCGGATAAAGGGTCTAAAGGATGGCTAGTTTGAGGCCTCACCATCATTGCAATTCCTATGCAAGAAAATCAATCAAAAGATGGCTAGTTTGGTCATTAATAATATAATTACTGGAAATTTTGAGACACCAGTTTACTTCAATCAGCTACTAAGAAAACAAAGAAACAAAAAACAGAGTAAAGATAAGTAATCATAAATAAAGTCCTGTTTGGTTGCAAAGAAAACGTAACGTCAACAAAAATAAAAATAAAAAACCAACAAGGGACAATAAAGAAGAACTTGTATTTGGGGCCCAGAGCAGATAAGGACCTCACTCAATTGACTTTATATCAAACATTTAGCTACTCATCTTTCTCCCAAAACCAAACGATTTAAATATAAACAAAATCATTATCAAGAATCAACAAAAACTAAATGAATAATAAATAAATAAATAAATAAAACCTTTGGCAGAGGAAGTGGTGTTAGTAGGAGGATCAGGGAGGGATTCAACGGGTCGGATCAGAGTCGCGACGGAATCTCGTTTAGGGATCGGATCCAAGACGGGATCCGACCCGGAAGGCTTCCAATCTTGGACGAGTTTGGTAGCGGAAGGCTTGTTGTTGGTTTTGGCGTTAATGCAACAATTAGGCGTCGTCTTTTCCTGAGTTGCGGCCATTGTAAGGGATTTGCAAGCTCACCGTATCCACCGTAATATTTATCACAGTAGTATTCCACTGACATACAGAGCAAATTATCTCTGCGTTGGCCCACAGCCACGGAAATAAAACTCAAATCACTTTCTTGCGCCTTTCTTGATGATAAGAGAGTGAAATTGAAATTGAAGAAGAATCAAGATCGGAGAGGTGACCTTTCATAAAAAGAGAGAGAGAGAGAAGTGGATTTAGCGTGAAAGAGAAAGTGAAGAAAGTTTGTTTTCTACTTAAAATTGATGGTAAAGGACAAAAATGGGCTTATTCAGTGGGTGGGCGTGGGAACTGAACTACTAATAATAAACAAACAAGGCCAGGAGTGGGAGGGTGCCATTCATCATTCAGTGAATCAGTGATAGGAGCATCTGCTTGTCAGAGACGTCAAACAATTGATCGCATTTTTTCTTTTTCTTTTTCTTTTAACCTTTTTCTAAATAATTGGGTGTTGCTGCTGTACCGGGGTATGGGTACTGGTGAAATTTATAACCATTAGATTTATATCCAACGATTTTCATTAAAATTGATTATTAAATGCATTAAAAAATTTATTTAATAGGCAACTTAAATATCCGGTTAACATGAATAAATTAATTACATCTTATTCATTTTGCTCTTCTTCTCCATCTTCAGAAAGACATGAGCAACACCCTCATCTTCATCGACCATTCAATAGCTCTTCATCTTCTTCAATTCATTTTGGCTTAAATAAATCTTATGGTATTCAATTAAGATTTTTAAATAAATTAAAAAGTCGTGTGATATTCCATTAAGATTATTAGAATTTTTTAAATAGGGTATCCAAATCTAGTGGTATTCAATCAAGACTTTAAACAAGTAATAAAAAATTTTATGATATTGAAAAACTTACTTATTTTGAAGGATTTTTTTATATGTATAATTGTGTGAGACTTTTTAATGGAAAATATAAATATCAAACCTTATAAAAAATCTTACCGAAACCCATCAGACTTTTGACGTGAGATTTTTTTGGTTGTTAGCGAAGAGAAAATGAACAAATATGTTAGCTCTTCGTGAAAAAGGTATTTGCTTTTTCAGCCTGCATAGTGCAGTTTCCCTTTTTTCCATACAGAAAAAAGTCAAAGCTTTTAGTTCAAATTTCTTGTGAAAACATATCCAAACGCATTACACTGAAACCAAAGTTAAGCAAACAATGGCTATGAACGCTCACACTGTTGAAAATATTAAAAAATAAATAAATAATAGTTATTTCAGTCTTTTATTTTTGATATTTTTTTAAAAGGAATTGTTTATTTGTTGATTAAAAAAATAAAAATTAATTAAGGTAAATTCGAATTCCACCTTAGATCTGTGTGTTTTCTGTAAATTTAATTAAAGTTAATTTTGGCTGAAATGAGTTTAGGATTTTCCTTTGAAATGTATATATTAATTAGCTTGTGTTTATAATAGATGTTTTTTGAAGCGCGATGGTGTAGATTTTATTGTTAGCTTCAAGATTGCAATTTGCTGAACCCTAATTGTTGGATTAATGAGCGTCGATTTTTGTTGGGTTTTTGTTACAGGCCTACGTAATAAGCATTAACAGGAGCTTGAAAGTCTTATACCAACATAATTATTGTTTTGTAGGCTCGTATATATTTTTTTTATACATAGAATTTAAATGGAGGATCCAGAACAAGGAAATAACAAAGGAAAGAGTAAAGAGAAAGAGAACTATGAATCTTAGACCATGAATGATATCAATAAATTAGGATGATTTATTAGTATTTTGATCATGTTGGGTTTTGTTGAACTATTTTTTTGTTTGTGTTATTTTACTTTTACTTTGGTTGAACTATTATTATTGTAATTTGGTTAAACTATTTTGGTACTTTGGTCAAACTATTTGGGTTATAATTTACTTGAGCTATTATTATTGTAATTTTCAAAAAATAATAAATAGAAAGACATCAACTTGTGTTAAATGGATGAATAACTATTGGTTTCATTCCATATAATCCCGGTTCTAAAAAAGTTACACTTTAATTCATGCTCGTTCAAAAAGAAAATATAAATCTGGTTAACCTTCTTTTACAATGACTTGTCATCTTTACCTGGTTGCACTCTAGGATATCCCACTTTCAATTATTCATATAGTCTTATTTTGTCAGGTGTTGTCCTGGTCTTAACAATATCTGTATACTTAGTCTTCTTGGTACTTTTTACGTTATACTTCCATAAATCTGCTTCAAGTCATCATAAGCTTTAATTTTAACGGTGCGCTGCAAAAGGGAAACATATGTGATATACTCGTTGTCTTTCTTCCAATCTATATTCAATAGAACTTCACTCTTATATTAGCGCCTAAGGGCTCGCTGCTAGGCATTCCACAATATATTATGTTGATATCCTTCTTCTTCAATTTCTAAATAGAATAGTCTGTTGTTATACGTCCTTAGTCATGTCTAACACTGTTACTCATATATTCCTATCATTGCTTGACTAATGCTCCCTTTTTTCATCATTTTATCTTGATAATTCCTCCTTTAAATCCCATACTTAGAGTTATTTTCTCCTTTTTTCTACTCTTGTACAATATATGAAGTTTTCATGTTTTATGTCTCGGTCTTCTTATCGAAGGATATTATCTTTTAAATATCTTTTACCCTACCTTATTGGATAATATACTACACCATATATTCACTTATTTCTGGGAATATCATCGGGACGAACATCGAGGTCTATCGTTACTACTGTTATCTAACGAGGGTTGGGAGGGTGGGGTTGGTCATGAAGTATTTTTTGGTTGTGGTGGTCTCAATATTTATGTGTGTTGCAGTTGCATATGCCGCTCATTTATAATTCTAGGATTCCCTTATTTATATATCTGATATTGGGCTCCCACACTAAGGTACTACTGCTAGGAACTATTTAAATTACCTCATTCAACTTTACTTCTAATTTATTTTTGACTGTTGGTCATACTATCCTTTACTGAGAGCCTCATTAAGGTTAATGTTCTCTCAAAATCCTACCATACTCCTTTGTTATTCTTCCTTTCAAAGTTTTTCTATGTTACTTAGATTTCTTAATAATGTAATGAATCTTTGCCTTATCAAAAAGCCTTATCAGTCATGTATTTTATCTTTATGGTCATAAAATATTTACTACTTATCTCAATTTCTTAAACCTCTTAAGCCATTACTTCTTTAGAAGCTTCATATTTTACGACAAGTTATAGTATCACTACTGAACTTTTGGTTTGGGTGTTGCTTTCTTACTAATTTTTCCTTCTCTAGTATGATGGGAAGCTCTGCATAAGGCGTATATCTTACTTATGAGGTCGTCATATGCGTTGCATATTCTGGTTCCATACTCTTTTGAGCCTTTTCTTTCTTAATGGCTATCAGTTCTACAATAAGGTAGGTTATCACTTCTAGATTTGGCTAGAATTACTGTGAATTCAATTACTCTATCTTATACAAAATGTTACTATCTTAGGATTATTATCTAGGTTCTCTTAAATTTATTGGTTCGACTATCTTGATGTCTCATAATTTGTCTGTCTTGTTAGATGTTCCTCTTTACTTGTACAAATCCTTATTGGGCTCTAAGTTGAGGGGTGAATATATGCATTTTATAGAGATCTGAGAATACACATTATTGTTAATTGCCTAAGCTCAGTGATGGTCTGGTTAAGTGTCTATATACTTACTAGAGTATGGGCTACTGGAGAGAAGAATTATCATTCGTTCTGTTGGGATTTGCATCGACTTCTCCATATCTTAGGGTTCCACAACTCTTATAAACTATTCTGAGGTCTCCATTACATTACTGTTTTTAAGCTACGTTATCTATATTACTGCATGTACTGAACTTCCTTGTTACTTTCCGCATCATTCTATATTATTTACTTTCATACCTTGTCTCTTGGCTCTAAGTTGTACTACCGAGGCTAGTGGTGGTTCATTCTTATTGACTACTTTCTAGATCTCTGCTCTTGCTATAAACTATAGCTATGACATTTAATCTTATTGTCTGTACTAGTACTTTTGTCAACTTCTCAGTGTCTCCAATCTCATGGGTCTATTCTTTTAAACTCGCATGGATTTCTACTGTCATTGGTCTGATCTATTATTCTTGCTAGTATTGCAAACTTGCCCATTTTGGATTATGTCGGGTTCTTTCTTTTCTAGCCTTACAAGCCTCATTGGTTCCTTTTTGGGTGAACCATCTCTTGAGGTTTACTGCCCTTGTCTCATAATATAGTACTGTGGGTACTGATCTTTCTCACGATTATCTTTATCTATACTAGTAAAAGATGGGACAAGAATTTTAAATCTCAACGGATATCAATGTCTTTGTTCTGGTATTCTATGTTCTGGTAGAGCCTATTACTCATGTAAGATAGGTATGAGATAGACTCCGTCAGGACAGTTTCCTTAACTGGTATCACTGAGAGGTTAGAATTAGGGTAGATCAGGGCCTTATCTATATCAGATTCCTTAGCTATGGCAACCGATCATCTTTCCTGACGACATTCACTTTATTTCTTACGAGCCTGGATTTGAATGTCTAAAATCTATATATCCTTTGTGTCATCTCATGTAGGGATGGCAATTTCGCCCATAAACCCACAAACCCGCAAAAACTCACCCTTAATGGGTAGGATTTGGTGAATATTTAAGCGGATTTGGTAATTTAAAATAAAATCTGCTGCGGGTTTGGTAATTAAGCAAAACCAGTGGATACCCATTACGGGTATCTGCTACCCACAAGTTTAATTCTTTTTTGTTTTATATCTTTGGCAAAAAACTATCTCATATAAAAGGACTCACTAAATACAATTTTTGAATTGCTCTCTCTTAATATTTTGAATTGCTTTTGGTCATGGTTCAATAATTTTGATGATATGAATTTAACATAATGAAGGATATTCAGCTAGTGATTCATGGATGTAATTGTGATAATATGAATTTGACATTATGTTATAAATATTTTAAACTTTTATTTATGTGTCGTAATTTACAAATTGTCAAATATTTTTTTTTTTATGTTATGAAAAAGTATCAAGTTTAATTAAAAAGAGTGTATTATAAAGAGAGTAAAGGAATTCAATATTTTAAAAACCCACAAAAAATATGCGGGGCACCAGTGAGGGTTTGGTAATTTATTTTTATATGCGAAAATGGGTTTGGTAATAAAAATTAAAACCCGCAGCGGGTATGTTACAGGTTTGGTAATTTATTTACATATGCGGGTACGAGTTTGGTAATGACAAACCCTACCCACTGCCATCCCTAATCTCATGTGTATTGGAAGCTTCCACGACAAATCCTGATTTTTTTGCTTGTTTTGCCTTTATGATTATTCCTCAACACTCGAAAGGCTTGCTACTTGTACGAGATATTCAAGGACTTTTGGATCTGCTCGAAGAAATTTTATGAGAAGGGAAGAACCTTATGTAGGCATTGCATTTTTTCATATTAGCCCGATGATGAGTCTCATATGGAGACACTACCTCTTTAGTTGTGAAAGCCGCGGGAAACGGACGTTGGAAGGGTAAAGTTGGGAATTAGTATTTTGTCAGATTTAACTCGCTTGTTTCGCTTCGGGTTCGCTTGTTGGACCTCTGTTTTAAAACACACCAAACCCATTAAAACACATCTCACAAATTAAATAATTAAAATATTTAAAACACATCTCACAAATTAAATAATTAAAACAATTAAAATTAAACTTAAATTAAATTAAATAACATTCACCAATTAAATTGAACTTGAAATTAAATTAAATAAATTCCTAATTTAAATAAAACACATTCCTAATTTAATTAAATCACCTTCCTAAATTAAATAAATCATATCATTAACTAAAAAGAATAAATCAAATCACTTCCCTTAATTAAAAGATTTTCCCTATCACATACTAAATTAAAAATATCTTCTAATTAATACACAAATTTGATTCCTTCCCCAACAAGGTAAAACCCATCCCCTTGGCCTATAAAAAGAACCATTCACCCCCTTACCAAACCCTGGCTGGCTCATACACATAATTCACACAAGAAAATAACTCTCAGCCAACTCTCAAATGACTTCAATCGTCGCACCTAAACCCTACACCATTCACGCCCACTTCGCTAATCACATCTCTCACAAATTTGCCTCCAATTGCCGCACATTGCCCTTTGCCACCTGCCAACGTTCACGCCTAGCATACACTGGCCCTCACCCCCACGTTCCCACTCTTCACGCCTAACAACCCTGCTCCACGTTCAGCTTCACACCAATTCACAACCACTCAGCCCCTTGACCACGTTGAAGCCACGCCTAAAACACACTACACTCACGCGTTGTGCCCCTTCTCAGGCTAATCACATCTGCCTGCGCACAAACTCAACACGTCCACTCACAGCCTGCACGCATCTCCCTCACAAACGCTAACCTCAGCCTTTGCCTCACCATCACGCCATTACCCCCTTAGCCACGCATACTACCCTACGCCCCCACAAATCCCTTCAAACTGCCGAGAAAACTACCAAAAACTGCCCAGAAACTATCCTAAAACCACATCAAAATCTGTCCAGAAAATTGCCCCAATAATTACCGAAAACTGTCCAGAATTCTGCCCATGTACAGCCCGTAAAACTGAACCTTAACCACCCAAAAACAGTAAGCCAAACAGCCCTAAAACCGTACCCCTTTGGTCCCCCAAATCACCCAAAACAGTCCACAAAATAACCAAAACAGTGACCTGAAACGTAACAGCAAAACAGTAGCGAAACGGACTTAAAACAGCAGCCCAAACAGCAAAACAGCGAGGAAAGACGTTGAGTAGATAAATCGGAAAAGCATCGGATAAGTCACCCTTCCAACGGACGTGTAACGCCCTTTCTTAGACGACAAAAGAGGTTAGACCTGAAGGCACCTTTTTACTTATCTTCTTTATCTTTGTTTTATTTAATTTGATATATAATTGCATGAGAGTCGTTTGAAGCATGATGTGATTGTTGGATGAACGGGATATGTGTTCCCTTTTGTGGTATATCGGATGGAAACCCGGACGTAAATTCCATAGCCGATTCCGAATGGACGGTAGTATGGTCTGCACTCGGGATACAATGCCACGTACTACTTAAGATACACATATCTCGTCTCATCCAATTTGTATTTGAGCATGTTATAGTCTTTAGGTTATTCGTTTATTATTTAAAGCATGGTTTAATTTAGTTTTTTATTTATTTATTAAAGCATATTTAGGTTGTTCCGTATGCATGTTATTAGTTTATGATGTGTTTGGATAATGATTTATACATTTTGGTTTAATGGTTCAATGTGCTCATTGTGTGATTCTATGTGTTTTCCGTTTAAAGACTTATTTTCAAGCATGCAAACTTAGATTATGAGTTATTTTGATGAATGCATACTAGACGTAGATTACCCTTGAGCATGAATGTTGAATAGATTCGGTTAGTTTATTGCACAAATCATATCATCACAAGTGACATAAGTAAGGGAACATTCCGAACCCAACGGTTTGAGGTCTTCCCTTGCGAAAGGTGAGTGCGGCCTTAAATCTTTGTCCCGGTTCATACCGGGTGGCGACTCCATGTTATTTCGTACTCCCAACTAGGCCGTGAGCCTAGAAATAGCGTCGTCAAGTTCTGTGTCCTACAGTCTGGCGACTCCACTGGGGATAAGAGAATTGGCCCCGAAATCATGTCTTGTGATGTGTATAATTTGTGCTTTAATTAATCGTTTCTATAGTGGGTTGAGGGGGTTAATCAAAGGCTTTGATGAAGCTAGGTGATGGTTGAGTGTCTTCCTTCACTCACTACCCTTCGGGAAAAAGCTGTGTGAAGACACCGGGATAATCATTGCTTGTAGCTCGTCGTGACAAACTAGTTTGGAGGACTCGTTGTTTATTCCTGACACCAAGTGATACGAGCCTAAGGGGCTTGGGTACTTAAGAGAGCCTCACTCCACCCTCCCTCTGGGGAATCTACAACGGGAAATCCATTCGACAGTTAGTCACACACCGTAACTCGTTGGCATGTACCGTAAGGTATAAAAAAGGTGCACTCACTTGGTCGCTTGAACCCTTGAGTGGGGAGTCCTAGTTGTGGGTAATCCTTCGTCAAACGAGAGCCTTTGTCCACACTCCCGTAAACCCACATGTGAACCATAGTTGTATGACCTATTGGGGCCACCCTTTATGCTTTTGATAACCCCATGCATATTATGTCTCATACATCCCATGCATCTCATGCATACATGCATCATGTTAAACCTCGTGTCTTAAAAGCCATCATAGATATCTGTTGGGTTAGAAAAAAGTAAGACTTGTCAAATGAGAGTTTAGCAAACATTGACATCGGGAAAAAGGAAACTGAGGAACAGAAAATCTTACGACAATGATAGAAAGACTATGGTGGGCCCAAAAAAAAAAGAAAAAAAAAGAAAAAAAAGGAAAAGAGAGAAGAAAAGAAAAAAAAAGAAGAAAAAGAAAAATTGTTTGTTTTTAATCTTTGATAGTTAGACATAAGTCCGATGATGAAATTGTTTGCTTTAGGATGAAATCTTAGAAACGATAAACTCTTGATGTGCTTTTATCTGATGCTTTGAATTGTTGATATATGCTAGACTCGTAAGCACTTCACTATAGGTTCTTAGTGGTGAAAACCTGAGTAGTTGGCAAGGTGACTAGTTGAAGAAATTGCAGGTCGGTGAATGACCGTTCACCTAAATGTCTATCATGATTTACTTGTGTTATGATGTGTGGTATGGTTGAAAATTAAAGAAAAGTCTCTAAAGAAAAGAATTGAACCGCCTATAACCGATAAGCGTGAAGCTACCCATGGGCGAGTATTAGGACCACCATGAGGAGAAATGCTACCTTAAAGGATAGGTGTGTTGAAAAAAAGAGAAAGAATGAAAAAAAAGAAGAAGAGAAAGAAAAGAAAAAAAGAAGTTCAAAATGAAAAGAAAAAAGAAAGAGACAAAAGAGAAAGAAAATCATACCACATTGAGCACAAAAAAGCAATTGCAGGCATAATTGAGACATCTAGGTTGGTTTGACCAATCGATCCCGATTTTTGAAACGAAATCATCGAGTTAGTTTACCTAAGGATTAAGCTGTGAAAGAACATTTGCACACACACACTTTGAGTCTGGCATAGATCATTTGTTCAAAGACTTGGATTTGAGTTGCATTGAATGTTTTGAAGTTTCTCTGGTTTTTACTGAGCATTCTTTGAGGACAATGATATGTATAACTATTGGGACTATTTCGTAGCATGTAATATAGTATGATGATATGGAAGGCCCCACCATGTGGTTCATCTTGACCAAGTGCAAACAGCGGAGAGCAGAAAAGCTAAATCAAGACTGGGAGCGACCAGTCTACCTCCTCGTGAATCCGGGACATAACAAGAAATTGAGCCATGAGACCAGAGAGGAGACTGTGCAATCACCTGGAGAACTGGCGGAAGACCTAACCTAACGGAATAGGAAATTCATTCATGCATGCATGCATACACGTAACATATTTTGCATTCTTTTTGTGTTTGTTTTGTTTTGTATTCATAGGTTTCAAAGAAGAAAAAGAGAAAGCGGCAAAGACAAGCCAACCAGAATCAGGAACATATGAGTAGTAGTTTTGGGGATGAGTCCTAGGGTCGAGGCCCATATCAGCAGAGTTTTGGAATAAATTCGGGAAGGAATCCTAGGGTCGAGGCCCACTTCAGCATCAGTTTTGGGGATGAGTCCCAAGGTCGAGGCCCACATCACTATCAGTTTTGGGGATGAGTCTTAGGGTTGAGGCCCATTGCATCACAAGCTAAGAATGGCAATCCGAGGATGGAGCAGGGTTCAAGAATGAACAAGCCAAGAATGGAAATCCAAGAAATAGAGCAAAGTTCGAATGAACAAGCCAAGAATGGCAATCCGAGAATGGAGCAAAGTTCGAGAATGAACAAGCCAAGAATGGAAATCCAAGAATGGAGCAAGGTTCGGGAATGAACAAGCCGGGAATGGCACTCCGAGAATGGAATACAGTTCGGGAATGAACTAGCTGGGATTGGCACTCCGAGAATGGAACACAGTTCGGGAATGAACAAACCGAATGGCACTCCAAGAACGGAGCACCGTGCGAGAATGAACAAGCCGAGAATGACACTCCGAGAATGGAACGCAGTTCGGGAATGAACCACATCACAGTAACGGTTCAGGAATGGACCACATCACAGTAACGGTTCGGGAATGGACCATCTCATACAGTACAGTATTAGTTCTGCCGGGTATGGCATTCTGGGGGCGAGGCCCACATTGGTTCAATATCAGTCTTGCCGGGTATGGCAATCTGGGGGCGAGGCCCACATTATTATCAATATCAGTCTTGCGGGTATGGCACTCTGAGGGCGAGGCCCACGTTAATTCAGAATCGGTCTTGCCGGGTATGACACTCTGGGGGCGAGGCCCACATTAGCATCAGAATCGGTCTTGCCGGGTATGGCACTCTGAGGGCGAGGCCCATATCAGTATCAGTTTGAGGGCGAGGCCCACGTCAGTATTGGTTCAGGGGCGAGGCCCACGTCAGTATCAGTTTGAGGGCGAGGCCCACGTCAGTATCGGTTCAGGGGCGAGACCCACATCAGTATCAGTTTTGGGGCGAGGCCCGCATCAGTATCAGTTTTGGAGATGAGTCACAGGGATGAGGCCTACATTGGCATCAGTATCAATTTTGGGGATGAATCCCAAGGCCGAGGCCCACATCTGCATCATTCTGGGGGCAAGGCCCACATCAACATCAGTATGGGGGCGAGGCCCACATCAGCATCAGTCTGGGGGCGAGGCCCACATTAGCATCAGTATCAGCATTGCCGGGTCTGGTATTCTCTGGGGGCGAGGCTCACATCATCATCAGAATCAGTCTTGCCGGGTATGGCAATCTGGGGGCGAGGCCCACATTAGCATCAGTAGCAGTCTTGCCAGGTATGGCCATCGGGGGGCGAGGCCCACATCATTATCATTATTAGTTCTGCTGGGTATGACATTCTGGGGGCGAGGCCCACATTAGTTCAGTATCAACTCTGCCAGGTACAACACTCCGGGTATGGAGATATCATATCAGCCAGGTACGACACTCCGGGTATGGAGACATCAGATCAGTTCTGCCAGGTACGGCACTTCGGGTATGGAGATATCAGATCAGCCAGGTACGACACTCCGGGTATGGAGACATCAGATCAGTTTAGCCAGGTACGGCATTCCGGGTATGGAGACGTCAGATCAGTTTAGCCAGGTACGGCACTCCGGGTATGGAGGTATCAGATCAGTTCTGCCAGGTACGGCACTCCGGGTATGGAGACATCAGATCAGTTTGCCAGGTACGGCACTCCGGGTATGGAGATATCAGTTCAGCCAGGTACGACAACCAGAAAACTGTGACACCCTAGGTACGGGGTTAGCACTCAGACATTTTGTGGCTCTCTAGGTACGGAGACGTCACCGCGACACCCTAGGTACGGGGTTAGTATTCAGACATTTGTGGCACTCTAGGTACGGAGGCGTCACCGCGACACCCTAGGTACGGGGTTAGCACTTAGACATTTTGTGGCTCTCTAGGTACGGGGTTAGCACTTAGACATTTTGTGGCTCTCTAGGTACGGAGACGTCACTACGACACCCTAGGTACGGGGTTAGAATCCAGACATTTTGTGGCTCTCTAGGTACGGAGACGTCACTGCGACACCCTAGGTACGGAGTTAGCATTCAGACCACAGCGACGCCCTAGGTACGGGGTAGCATGCCAGGTACGGCATGTGGACTATTCAGACATTTTGTGGCTCTCTAGGTACAGAGACGTCACTGCGACACCCTAGGTACGGGGTTAGCATTCAGACCACAACGACGCCCTAGGTACGGGGTTAGCACGCCAGGTACGACATGTGGACTATTCAGACATTTTGTGGCTCTCTAGGTACGGAGACGTCACTGCGACACCCTAGGTATAGGGTTAGCATTCAGACCACAGTGACGCCCTAGGTAGGGGGTTAGCACGCCAGGTACGGCATGTGGACTATTCAGACATTTTGTGGCTCTCTAGGTACGGAGACGTCACTGCGACACCTTAGGTACGGGGTTAGCATTCAGACCACAGCGACGCCATAGGTACAGGGTTAGCACGCCAGGTACGGCATGTGGACTATTCAGACATTTTGTGGCTCTCTAGGTACTGAGACGTCACTGCGACACCCTAGGTACGGGGTTAGCATCCAGACAACCAACATCATCACTGCGGCACTCTAGGTACGGAGACGCAACCGCGACGCCCTAGGTACGGGGTTTAGCATTATCAACTCAGCACTGCAGGTAGCCCATGTGACAGCTGGCGAGCCAGGTAAGTAAAAATGCATTGCACGTACTTTGATAGGATTGTCATTGTCACACACTGCACAAGTCTCATCAAAGTGGGGGCGACTGTAGGCATTGTATTTTTGCATATTAGCCCGATGATGAGTCTCGTATGGAGACACTACCTCTTTAGTTGTGAAAGCCGCGGGAAACGGACGTTGGAAGGGTAAAGTTGGAATTAGTATTTTGTCAGATTTAACTCGCTTGTTTCGCTTCGGGTTCGCTTGTTGGACCTCTGTTTTAAAACACACCAAACCCATTAAAACACATCTCACAAATTAAATAATTAAAATATTTAAAACACATCTCACAAATTAAATAATTAAAACCATTAAAATTAAACTTAAATTAAATTAAATAACATTCACCAATTAAATTGAACTTGAAATTAAATTAAAATAAATTCCTAATTTAAAAAAAACACATTCCTAATTTAATTAAATCACCTTCCTAAATTAAATAAATCATATCATAACTAAAAAGAATAAATCAAATCACTTCCCTTAATTAAAAGATTTTCCCTATCACATACTAAATTAAAAATATCTCCTAATTAATACACAAATTTGATTCCTTCCCCAACAAGGTAAAACCCATCCCCTTGGCCTATAAAAAGAACCATTCACCCCCTTACCAAACCCTGGCTGGCTCATACACATAATTCACACAAGAAAATAACTCTCAGCCAACTCTCAAATGACTTCAATCGTCGCACCTAAACCCTACACCATTCACGCCCACTTCGCTAATCACATCTCTCACAAATTTGCCTCCAATTGCCGCACCTTGCCCTTTGCCACCTGCCAACGTTCACGCCTAGCATAACATCTGGCCCTCACCCCCACGTTCCCACTCTTCACGCCTAACAACCCTGCTCCACGTTCAGCTTCACACACCAATTCACAACCACTCAGCCCCCTTGACCACGTTGAAGCCACGCCTAAAACACACTACACTCACGCGTTGACTGCCCCTTCTCAGGCTAATCACATCTGCCTGCGCACAAACTCAACACGTCCACTCACAGCCTGCACGCATCTCCCTCACAAACGCTAACCCTCAGCCTTTGCCTCACCATCACGCCATTACCCCCTTAGCCACGCATACTACCCTACGCCCCCACAAATCCCTTCAAACTGCCGAGAAAACTACCAAAAACTACCCAGAAACTATCCTAAAACCACATCAAAATCTGTCCAGAAAACTGCCCCAATAATTACCGAAAACTGTCCAGAATTCTGCCCATGTACAGCCCGTAAAACTGAACCTTAACCACCCAAAAATAGTAAGCCAAACAGCCCTAAAACCGTACCCCTTTGGTCCCCCAAATCACCCAAAACAGTCCACAAAATAACCAAAACAGTGACCTGAAACGTAACAGCAAAACAGTAGCGAAACGGACTTAAAACAGCAGCCCAAACAGCAAAACAGCGAGGAAAGACGTTGAGTAGATAAATCGGAAAAGCATCGGATCAGTCACCCTTCCAACGGACGTGTAACGCCCTTTCTTAGACGACAAAAGAGGTTAGACCTGAAGGCACCTTTTTACTTATCTTCTTTATCTTTGTTTTATTTAATTTGATATATAATTGCATGAGAGTCGTTTGAAGCATGATGTGATTGTTGGATGAACGGGATATGTGTTCCCTTTTGTGGTATATCGGATGGAAACCCGGACGTAAATTCCATAGCCGATTCCGAATGGACGGTAGTATGGTCTGCACTCGGGATACAATGCCACGTACTACTTAAGATACACATATCTCGTCTCATCCAAATTTGTATTTGAGCATGTTATAGTCTTTAGGTTATTCGTTTATTATTTAAAGCATGGTTTAATTTAGTTTTTTATTTATTTATTAAAGCATATTTAGGTTGTTCCGTATGCATGTTATTAGTTTATGATGTGTTTGGATAATGATTTATACATTTTGGTTTAATGGTTCAATGTGCTCATTGTGTGATTCTATGTGTTTTCCGTTTAAAGACTTATTTTCAAGCATGCAAACTTAGATTATGAGTTATTTTGATGAATGCATACTAGATGTAGATTACCCTTGAGCATGAATGTTGAATAGATTCGGTTAGTTTATTGCACAAATCATATCATCACAAGTGACATAAGTAAGGGAACATTCCGAACCCAACGGTTTGAGGTCTTCCCTTGCGAGGGGTGAGTGCGGCCTTAAATCTTTGTCCCGGTTCACACCGGGTGGCGACTCCATGTTATTTCGTACTCCCAACTAGGCCGTGAGCCTAGAAATAGCGTCGTCAAGTTCTGTGTCCTACACCTTATTTAGGTCTACCTGACATTTTTATTCTTACTCGGGCTTATTATATTCCCTTACTACTATAAGTACTAGCACTGTTTTTATTATCTAATTTTGTATCTGTACCTCTTATTGCCTCTGATTGCTTTAAGTATTTGTACATCATTCCATACTTTTCTTATAGCTTTCTCTTTTCAATCCATTGGGTAAATATTCGTAGAACTTCGCTATCTATTTTCATAACTTGTCTTGAACTTCTGATAATAAACCAAGATGACTACAAAATGATTCTCAACTAGAACAAGGATTATAGTTACTTCCGTTAGAAAGAATATTGAAATAGTTTTGGAAAATTTTTACTAACCTATCTATAGGGCTTGAGGACATACTGGAGGATCGGATACTGGAGAGGTAGTGCCTCGCATACAAGTACCTCGGGCATACTACGTATACAAGACCCCAACACTCTACCCACTTCAGTCACTGACTCCCTAGACCACGCTCTACTACCAACTTTGTAACATCCTCCTCTCTGAGATGCTATGGCAGGAGATAGGTCGACCTATCCCCTCAAGCCTCTGACTTTCTGACTGTGATCATCACTATAAAACTCGTCTCAAATGCTAACCCATGCATAATGGCCATTGCCCAACCCAACAACCTAAAATGTATTTTGATACTCATAACTATGTACTCGATCATATTACACTTTATAACTCTGTCATAGACACTCTGACTTATTACACACACAATATTTACTATACAAATGTCTGATACATGACTTTACTTTGAATCTGACTGATCTGTACTTTTGACTTAACTTGGTGAACCCAAGCGCACTAGTGACTGCAATCAGTATCCATCCTCTCAAGCTCGTCCTCCGGATAAACCCGCAAAATAGAAAACACTGGGATGGGGGATTAGATCATTTGAACGACCTAGTGTGTGGACAGTTTAAAACGAAAACTGAAATGCTTTATGATAAATTCATTGTTCTGAAATCGAAAACATCTTAAGAAAACTAAACAATCTGAAAACTCTTTTCTTGTCTGGAAATAAAATTCTTTTTGTAAAACTTTCTGGAAATTTCTTTCTTTCTGTAAAACTCTGAGATCTTTCATAAACTGAATTCTTTCTAAAGCTCTTTCAAAAAACTGTTCTTTTTGAAAATCATATATTTGAGATGTCTGAGAATCTGTAGAAAACCTGACGTATTGGGGCGTTACATATCGTTGTCCCCTCATACGCCTAAACTAGTATCTTGGGGTGTTACGTATCGCCATATCCTAAGCCACTAACTAGAGCTAGGAGTGTTAATCCATGCAATCATCCTGACCCACAAACTATGATCTAGGGGCATTACGTATCGCCATCCCCCTAGTCCTGAACTACGTGTGCACACGTTACTGGATCCGTCAATTCCAAGTTACATCTAAGGTGGATATTTCCCCCATGCCTCCAAAAATCACTGAAATCATGTTTTTAAACTCAAAATTTTTCAAAATATTCTTGTTCATTAAATAATTGTAAATCAACTTGGCTAACGTCCTAAAGCGCTTAAAAGTAAGTCTCAAATCAAAAACAAATAAGTATAAATCAACTTGAAAAGAAATATCCACTTACTGATTAACAACTATTGCCAATGATCCTGGATGCGACTGAAGGAACTCCTGCGGAAAAGCTAATTCGTCATGTATGCGAGTATGGTTAGCATATTTAAACTAAGAAGCTAATCATGGTCATGGATGTAATGGATGCTCATGCATGATATATACGTGTCCTTTAGGATGTACTCTAACATCCTAAGATGAAATTGAAATGGGCTGAAACTGTTTCGGTCACACGTCACGATGTCAGTTCTTGCGAATCATGACTCTCATACAATTAGACAAAGTCAGATAGCATTTCATGTTTCGCATCGCGATGCCAAGGGTTGAGCGTCACGACATCGCACTTGCGTCGTAACTCACTACTCGAGCGTCCCGACGCCCTCACTACCAAATATGAGATAGAGAGCATTCACAAGTTCGGCGTCGCGACGCTAGCCTGATTTCAGGGCCAAAAACCAATTCTCCATTATCACTGCCCAAAGCAATTCCCATATCCCCACACTATAACCTTCACACAAGCAATTCTCATTACACTCAAAACAGGCCATTATCTAGTATCTTCAAATCACAAAGTATACTCCCCCAACATATCCATATATAATCGAACAAATGCTCTAATTTTATAATCTTTGAGTTATCAACTCCCAAACAAATCAAACTCATGTTATATCATCTTCTAATGCATGAACCTCAACAAATTATTATCAAAACATCAAAAATAATTTCCCCCCAACATGCTAAGAAATTCGGCCTTCAAGCCCATTCTACACCTTGACATTATTTCAACCAAAGTTTAAGCATAATCTACTCTAAACAACATCATTAGCATGTATTGAGGCTTAAATTTTGCTCAAACTTCTTAAACAACAAAGCCCAATTTCGTAGGGTTCCTAAGTACAAAAATGCAAGTGAAGAATGGATGCTCATTTTCCTAAATAAGAAGAAAAAATAAGAAAAAGAAGTTTACTTGACCAATAAAAACTTGAGAATTCATCACCATTCCTTCAAAAATTTGCTTGAGGAAGAAGAAGGTTGGAAGAACCTTCTTAAGTTGGCTCACGTTTTTGGCTTGAGAGAGAGATGAGTGAATAATTTCTTATTTATAGGAGAGTGGCTTATTTTTTATAATGAAATGAGTGGCTAAGATTGTGCCACATCACTCAATTCTAGACCTTACTCGAATTTCACTGTAGCAGCCACATAAATCACAATTTTAGGCTTGCTTCTG
Organism: Zanthoxylum bungeanum; assembly: GCA_019454045.1. NCBI lineage: Eukaryota > Viridiplantae > Streptophyta > Magnoliopsida > Sapindales > Rutaceae > Zanthoxylum > Zanthoxylum bungeanum. The sequence continues at coordinate 65,963 of SKCR01034785.1, read as the reverse complement.
ATTCGAATTTGGAAAAAAGTCCAATGCGGAAGTTGTAGGTCTCGATCTTATCTTCCTTTGATATAAAATTCATAAAGATCGAAGATCGTATGAAAAAGTTATGGCCTAAATACTAAGGGTTATCCGGAATAGAACATAAAATAAATTTCGTATCGAAACTGCAAAGAATTTATCGAATTTTCAAAAAGAAATTCATGAGCACATACACGCTAGAGTATGATTTATATCATATATTATGCCACCTATAAAAGTGGTCGTCGGAATTACCGGGGTGTTACAATGTTATGCAGAATTTGAGAGACGAAGGATTGCACTTTCCTATATTTTATTATCGATTACTTACAAGTGCTTGAGTGAGTACTTTATTGTATGCTATTGTAGGTTCCTTTGCAGTCAGTTGCAAAGTTTGAAGGTGGCGACTGATGTCATACTTCCGAATTAGTGCGCCAAGCTACATTGAGTCAATTTATGATGGTAATGTAAAATACAGAGAGCAAACTAAGAAATAGGATCTAGGATACATAACGTGGAAATCAACATGAAGGAGATAAAAAAAGTTATTTGTGTAAAAGAATGGATGTTGGTAGATTTACCATACAAATGTCTCATGCAATAATGGCATATAAAGAGGCAAGTCAGCCTCATGTCATAGATATTCCAATTGTTGTACAAAAAGAGAAAACAACTGTTAACATAAGTTCATCCTCTCATGAGCACGAACTATTTCAATAAAAGTTAACAGAACTTGTGCATGATGTGGTCAATAATCCAAGAAATTGAGTAATAATTGATTGGCGTAACAAATACATATGGAATAGGTAGGTGAAATCAGACTCTAGAATTTATCTCATCGTAATCTTTCTTAATTCAAACATTTTGACTTTTCGCTTCTTTAATTTTATAATTTTAATTTAGTTTAACTTAAATCGATTTTTAAACAAAGTTAAGTTTATTAATTATAGTACTTAGAGTGAATTTGATTTAAATCCATGTGAGTTCGACACTCTTATTTATCCTTTATTAAAACTTCATTTACTAAAACTTGACACCGTACAATTGCGGTACGATAATCTCGTAACAAGTCACGTCAATGATCTTTTTAGATCAGACCTCCGCCTATTCATTAGGTATGGATTGATACTTATGATATGTTGTGATGTGTCCAAAGAGGATATGTCAGTCCCATAGACGGGATTTAAGTATCCAATCAGTGATTCTTTGAAATCCTCGGCCGAGGTATACTGTGGAAACGAGTTCCGAATATTTATTTAGAGAATCACGATTATGTCTAACATACATGAATTGTTTATAGCGAAGATTTGACCTTTTTTTTTATATCTTCGGAATATTTTAGATAGCCTATAAAAGAGTGATTAAATATATGCAAAGATCTCGACTTGTATGGTTCAATTCGATTATCTGTTGTCATCGTAATTTGTGAGTGGGCAAATTACGGACACGGAAATGGTTTATGTGAGAGATAATCTTGAACCTAGAGAGTTTCACAATATGAAGTGAACTCGTTGAGCACTTGGGCAATAAATTATGGATAATTTGGAATATTCATAATTTATGCATGCGCATATAAACTAATGTGTATATGTATACGATACATAATTTTGATTAGATACACATTAATTAGTTAATTGATTTTTGAAACTTGTCTTTATTATGATTAATTGTAACGACCGGTAGTTTAGTTACTATTACGTTGTAGTACTGTGGTATCATTGGACGAAGATAATATAAAATAAATTATGTTGGGGACTCAAATATGCTTGTAGAACGACTTTGGGGACAATCGGTAAATTTCTCGATGTCCCGGGACGAGACTATACCGTGTTTCCTTTGGACCGCCCATAGTATTTGGGGCGTAAATTTTTCATACGATCTCTGATTCTTATGAATTTTATATCATCGAAAAGATGAGATCGAGACCTACAACTTTTGCGTTGAATATTTTTCCAAATTCGGACCAGAAATAGGCTAAAAATACAAGTCAAAAATTCGGATGAATAGTAATTTCGGACCCAAGTGATAAAATCTCCAAATTTCTCCATTTCTCTACACACTTCTACATTGTTCTTAATATCAATTCAGTCCCACTATATAAAGGGGCTACTATTCATCAATACCAAAAAAATTAGAAGCAAAAATAGAAAAGAGAAGTGAGAAAGCCGAGAGAGAAAGGGAGGGAAAGAGAAGAAGAAGAAAAAAAAAGGAAAGAAGAAAGAAGAGAATAAGAAGAAAGAAAATGAGAGAAGAAGAAGAGTAAAGAAGTAAGAAACAAGGAATGGAAAGGCTTGGCAACCATGGAGATTTGAGAAATCAAGAGGAAGAGGTTATCCACAGGAACCGCATTCTCCTTCGACCAAGGATCCAGTTCTAGCCAGACTCAAACACTGTGAGTAGACACCTCTTTCTTTAAGTGGATTTTATTTATTGATTTATTTGTTCTTTATTAATACAGACTTACTTTTTCCAGCACCTAGGGCGTTAGCCTTTATTTATTTACAGTTACTTTTCAGATGATAGTGATTTAGAAAATAGATGTTTTTCAAACTTGAATTTTTATATTTTTCGGGGCATGAGGTAAAAACTCACCCCAGTATGTAACTTAAGACAATATGGAATTGACGGACAGAGGACATGTGAACATGTAGAGGACTAGGGGGACGGCGATACGTAACGCCCCTAGATCCTAGTTTCAGAGCTAGGAAGACGGCATAGGTTCGTGTACCTGGACTCTAGTTCAGAGCTTGGGTGGTAGCATAGATCTGCACCCCCAGTTCTAGTTTGTGGCTTGGGGGACGGCGATACGTAACGCCCCAATACCATCAGTTTCAGAGACAGTAGTGGCATGCTTTGAGGGACGGCGATACGTAACGCCCCAAAGTCATGGATTTGCACTGCTGGCTACAGTTAGGCATATGGGGGAACGGCGATACGTAACGCCCTCATACGTCAAGTTTTTCAGACAGAGATACAGATTTCAGACAGAGTTTTCAGATTTCATATACAGTTTTCAAAAGAGCTTTTAGAAAAGAAAGTTTTCCCGAAACAGAAGTTTTATAAGAGATTTTAAAAAGAAGTTCAGAGTTTTAAAAAAAAAAAAACAGGAACCAGTTTTCTTATAAAGTTATTTTATGAGTTTTCGGTTTCAGAACCAAATGTTTTATAATAGTTTTTCGTTTTTAGTTCACTCACTTAGATCGAATAACGATCTAACCCCCACTCCAGTATTTATGTTTTGCAGGATTCTTGGAGGACGAGCTCGGGAGGATGGATAGTGATGCAGTCACTGGGTATGGAGTCCACCAGTACGAGTCATAGTTTGAGTAAAAGTCCAGTCTTAGTCAAGTACGAGTCATAGTCAAATATGAGTCTTGTATCGGTTCTGATGTGTGTAGTCATTGTAAAATCGATTGTTATCAAGTACAATAATTAATATTAAGTTTATTTTCAGTGTTTTCGAGTTGAATACAAAGTATAGTTAAATCAAGACAAGTAAATTAATATCAGTCATAGGTAGTTAGTCAGAGGCTGATGGAGTTATTACTTCTATCCCCTGCTGGTAACATCTCTCAGATCGGGGATGTTACATTAATTGAATTAATTAAAGGTTAATTGATTATTAATTATAATAGAGAAGAAATATTCTTGGAATCTTTTTCCATAAATTTTATTTTATTTGATAATTGAATTAATTCAAATTAATTAATTGTTGATTAATTTGGTTTTTAGAAATAGAATATTACAATAATATTATATTTACTTAGCCAATTATGATTGGCTAAACCATATGTTTGAGACACATGGATTCCAATAATCCAAAAATAAATGAAATAAATATATGTAAATAAGATTTAGACGTGTCAAATTTTGGACTAAGTTTGGACTTTTTAAATGACCAAAATAGGCCCTCATTTTCGGCCACGACAAAATAAAAGTGAAAAGTATTTTTTTTTTGTTAGCCATTTTCTCGCTCGTTGAGAATAAAAATAAACAGATTAGGGTCAGTAGCCAAAGAGAACACCACCAAAGGAGAAACATTTGGAAACTTTGAAGCAAAATCAAGAGTGATCAGGGTCAGTAGCCAAAGAGAATAAAAGTGGATTATGGTGTTTTGCTTCTAGTTTTGAAAAATTATTTTTCATAAGCATGCTAATATGTATTTGATATATATTATATGTTTCTAAATATATATAAGGATAATTTATTTGTTACCAAATATTTGGTGTTTATGGTTTGTGATAACCTTAATTTTTTCTTTTATTAGCATGTGTGATTTTTTTTGTTCTAATTACAGTAATTAATTTCAAAAGTTACAATTATCATTTTAGAGTGTTGTACCCACTCTTATGAGACCTAAAATTATTCTTGAGATTTCATATATTGTAACTTTAAATTGATGTAGATTAATTTGATGATAAATTGGAATTAGCATGGAAATTAAATTTATGTAAGTTTTTATATCAGATCTGAAATTAGTTATTTTAATGTTAAATATTTGATTTTTTTGATGTGTATTGGGTGTTAAATAAATTCTGGAAAATATTCCGAGGCGAAAATTCGTGAAAACAATGAAATTACGCAAAACCAGCTTATCGCGCGGGGGCTATCCAAGCAATGAATTATTCACTGTTTGGTCAGTTCAGGGGCTGACCAGTTACTGCCGAAGTGATCGGGTCAGCCCGGCTCGATAATGTAGGAAACAATTTTCCTTAGTGCGGCGGAAGTTGCTTGTGGTGGCACCGGTCCAGTATGGATCTTCAAAAAAAATTTTGCCTTCTCCTTTTGTTGTAGTAGCCAAGATCAATCATTTGGTGTCCAACAATTGGATCAACCACTCGATCTTCCGAACTATGACTCGAAACCAACAAACCGAAGTGTGGGCTTCACTCACAAATATTAAACCTCTAAACTATTTAGAGATTTAGGATGTCACAACAGTGTTTGGCTCTTTGGAATTTCAAATACTCTCACAACACTTGTGAATATTTAAGTTATTCTCTCTTTTCTCTCAAATCTTTCTCACAACAATTGTGTGAATGAATGTAAAGTGTTAACCTTAGGAAATGAGAGAAATGGTAGAGATTATATTCTTTTACACAAGCCAACTAACCTTGTCATTAAGCATCTAATGCTTTCTTGCAATGGCCAACATAAAAATGTGAATGCCATACCAAAGCATAAGAAATGTTAAGCTAAAGACAATGACTTTGTCATTAAGCATTCAATGCTTTCTTTCAATGGCAAACACATAAATGTGGAGGCCATACCAAAACATAAAATGCATTAGTTAATGACCAAAATATTAGGTGTATCCAAGCCACCTAATAGACATAATTACTTGGATGACATGGTAAGCCATATGACTTTATCTCCAATGGTAAATAAAAATCAATATATTAATAATGATTTATTTACCTTCAATTATGTTGTAGTAATTATCTCATAATTATTACGAACTTGAGTATCTCATAATCAAGACTTGATTATCTCATATCAAAGAATTCTAGAAAACATTAAATTAAACTAATTTAACATAGTTTTCATTTGTGACAATAAATAATATTAATCTCATTCATAATATATAAATTAATATAATGTGAGCATAATTTGACAATCTAATTATATTAGGTTTGCTACAGTTAATCGAGCTAGCACGGGGACCAAATGGACCTTCGGTTCCGAGCTCCAATATGTCTGAAATATTAATTAAACTCTTTAATCAAATATTACGAATTATTAACTCCGCATTATTCCACTAAAAACTCGAAGTTGAACTCCTGTTACCGTAGATGGATTAAATAAACCGAACAACTTCGGTGTCCATCGATATAGTCATTACATATGGATATAGCCCTTCACGAATATCTCATAAATAGAGCCGGGTCAAAAGTCTGTTAAAACTCATCTAAATATTTTGTCTCTTAAGCACCATTGATTCTATAATGAACAATTATGAATATAAAACTTTCTATTCGTAATAGAAAAGTAGAGCGCTCAAATTGTTCAAGTCTCGAATCAACTCTTAAAAAAATATTATTCCACTTCTCGTAAGAAGGAGTGAATTCCATATCTATGTAAAACGTTCCCAGCTACTGTATGGGCCAAATTTGGTCCAAGGGTAAAATTGTCTTTCACCTTAAGCCCATCAGCATGTTAGGCCCGAAAATAAGGACCAAAGCCCAAAGAATTATGTATTATTTGATTACAATTAAATCATAAACTATAACCACCACTCCACTTAACCTAATTCTAGCACTAATCCTCACTTACTCCAAAACCATTACCAAATACACCAACATTAGATCATGTTTTATCTATAATATGAAAAGAATACGGAAGAAGTCATTCAAGTCTCATTTCTCTCACCCTAATACTTCATACTCTCAATCCTTGATCCCTTCATATATTACACGGCCCTCACGGCCAAACAAAGGAAGTAGAGGTAATATTCAACCTTGCTTTCCCATTTTACAAATTTATTTCGTGCCACTGACTTGGGCGTCGGAGTGCCCCCGGCACCCACCACACCGGTGGGTAGTCTCCTCCCGCTCACTCTACTTTATCTTGCAGGATCGCTGATGCCCCCAACCTACAAATTCTGATTGTGGACCTCGGCCGAAATCCAGCATCCACAATTTGGCGCCCACCGTGGGGCCTTAGCGATTCATAGCAAGTAAAGACCACTCAGTCTACAATCCTTACAAACATAACTATCCATGACTTCGAGCAACAAACAGACACCAGACCCGGTGGTAGCATAATTAGCCACTCTACAATACAGCGCGAGACTACAAGTCATCCCAACTTTCTTATCAAGCTAATCTATTAGCTGCAGTCAATAATATGACCAGTAAAAATCCACCATGAGGGGACCATATTTTCCGTACGACATGCAAAATGATAGTCTCCTCCAGACTATGTAGAGGGATTATCATCAACTTCCCATTGCATATGAATATTTTCATATTTTCTAGAGAACATAAAAAAAAAAAAAAGGCTGTCAAGATTCAGCCTATGCAAAAAGCCCGCCGAAGCAGCTAACCAGATGGATTAACTCTCACTCAGAGGCTGAGCAACAAAACACATCAAACGACCAAGCAGCCAAGGCCTAACAACAAGATGAAATTGCAACAATCTATCAGCCCACTAACAATGTTCTACTCCATACGACATGTGCCAAAGACACGCCATCAAACAATGTGCCAGCAACACACACCATCAAACAATCAGCTTGGTACAGATCAACAACGGCCCACTGCCCAAGCCAAGGCAACCACGAGATTCGCACCACAAGCCTAGCCCAACAGCACCACATCGCATGCCTGACAGCTCACTCTCCATTCGACAAAAAAATAAATAAAATAAGTGCCCCACTCGACAAAGTTACATGCTCAACTCTAACAACTAAAGTCACTTGCAAATCAAAGAGTGGGTGGCTCTCCTGTTTGTTGCTTTTAGTAAAAGATAAATTGCAATTGTTGACTAAAAAAAATAAAAAATAAAAAATAAATAAAAATACGCAAGCTTGGGAGAGAGAGAGAGAGCTGCACATTAAACAATAAACAGTTTTGTGATGTGGGCTGCATGCATATAAAATAAATAAAGCAGCCCATACAAAAAAAAATAATAATAATAAATTCAAAAGGAAGAGTGGGCCCAAATACATAGATTTCCCAATTTTATTTTACTAAAAGCAAATAGCTTACAACATGGGCCCCAAATGTTTGCATTAGGTTTGAAATTGTTATGGTAATTAAAAAGCTTCAAAAGTCACGTGAAGGAGATTTTGACAAAAAAAAAAAAAAAAAAAAAAAAAAAAAAAAAAAGTAAAGTGGGGCCAATTTGAAAAGAGAAAGTGAAGGGATGAAAGAATAAAAAATAAAAAAAAAAACAGCCCATAACTTTCCCCATACTACCACTCGACAAATCAATATTACATCAAAAGCCACCCTATTCGACTCTTGCATGTGCCATGCTCCACCCAACAAAGAACAGCTGTCGAATGAAGCTAGCCAACTTGCATAAACCAATGAAAAATGCTTCCTTACTTGCATGGTTCATGAAGCAATCCTACATGAAGGAAAAAATCCTGACAGATGAACCTATCATCCATTCACAATTGAACCTCACTTTTGTAGCATGAAACCAAAACTAAGCAACAAAAGTTCATCCCTTAAATATAATAGTTCAAGCTTTGTAGATTAAATTTATTGAGCACACTTTTTAGCTCTCAGAGACATGGAAAGATTTTCATACAACGAGGTGAATAGCCATCAACTCCAGACTACATGGAAATTCCAATATCCCTCAGAATACTTGGGAATGATTCTCAACTCCTCCCGGCTAAATTAAAGGTTAGTCATCATCTCCATGCTACATTGATTTAATATTGCCAACTCCATACTACATAGGGAATATATTATCATGCCTAGTAGAATGAAGAATTCTATTGGATCTCTTCTAGGTTCAATCGACCAACCTTTTACAGGTTAGGTAGTATGAAAAGTCTATTTGACTTCCATCAAAGTTTATTCCATTGTAGTATCAATAACCTTATTTAGGTCTTGTATAATTTGTAATGACCTTGATAGGCATCCATCTCTTTCATACTACATGAGAAGATAATCATCTCCACACTACGTATGAAGATTATCATCCACTCTAGACTACATGGATAGATTTCCATAAACTCTGGAAAGCATTGGAATAGTCTCATGGACCTTCATCAGGTTCATTCGACAGTAGTCTGCTGACCTTCATCAGGTCAAGTAGAATGAAATTTTCTTGGACCTCCTTTAGGTCCAATCGACCAACCTTGATCAAACTAGATAGTATGAAAATTCTTCTGGACCTTTATCAGGTCTAGTAGAATGGGGATTCTCATGGACATGCATTAGTTTCATTGGACCGTGTCTCATGGACATTTGTCATTTCCATTCGACAGTAGCTTCATAGATTGGTATAATGAAGATTCATTTAGTCATTCCATCAAGTTCATTCGACCATTGCTTCATGAACCTTCATCAGGTTCATTCGACCGTAGTCTCATGACCTTCATCATGTCAGGTAGAATGAAGACTCACATGGACCTTCATCAGGTTCATTCGACCATGACCCCCTTGGACTTCCATCAAGTCCATTCAACAGGTCCAGTCGACAGTAGTCTCATAGGAGAGTGAGGAGTGATGACTTGCATCAAGTTCATTCTATTGTAGTATCATGGACCTTCTTCAGGTCTAGGATAATGAGTAATGACTTTCTTGGACTTCCATCAAGTCCATACGACAAGTCCAGTCGACAGTAGTCTCATAGAAGAATGAGAAGTGATGACTTGCATCAAGTTCATTCCATTGTAGTATCATGGACCTTCTTCAGGTCTAGTATAGTGAGGAATGACTTCCTTGGACTTCCATCAAGACCATTCGACAAGTCCATTCGACATGTCCATTCGACCGTAATCTCGTAGAATGGAGGTGACATTGATGGCTTTATTCAACTTTATCTAGTATAGTCTATTGGACCTCTATCAGGTGCATTCGACAAAATTCATTCGACAGTAGTATTGTAGAAGTGTGAAGAAGATGACCTTGACAGATATTCTCCAAGTTCATTCTACCATAGTCTCATGGACCTTTATCAGGTCTAGGAGAGTGAGTGATGAATTCTTTGGACTTTCATAAAGTCCATTCGACCATAGTCTCATAAATCCTCATTAAGAGAATAAGTAATTTCATTCTTTGGACTTTTATCAAGTCCATTCGACAGTAGTCTCGTGACCTTCATCAGGTCTTGTAGTATGAAGATAATCATTAGGTTTATCCAACTGTACCTTATGGACCTTCATCAGGTCCGTTTGATAGTCCATTCGACAGTAGTATCTGGACCTTCTTCAGAACTAGTAGTATGAGAAGGAAAGACTCTCATAGACCTTCTTCAGGTCTAGTAGAGTAAAGATCCTCATTGACTCATATTAGATAATGTAGAATGAAGAATGAAGACCCATGTGGATCTTCATCATATACGGAATCTGTAGACTCCCATGTACCTTCATTAGGTATAGTGGAGTGTATAGACTTTCTTGGACCTTCATCGGGTAATGTAAACTTTGATGTACTTTTTCAAGTGTTGTAGAATGAAATCTTCTTAGACTTTCATCAGATCTATTATTTGTAGACTCCCTTATACCTTTATCAATATGTATGGTCGTCTTGATACATAAGACAATGGAACATCCTCCATATGGAACAATGCCCATTTGACTCAGGAATAGTCAAATAGAAGACCTGGCCTTTTCATTTGGTCAGAATATATTATAAATACCTCTGGTCATTTGACCAGTAGTATGGGGATTATCCTGACCTTCATCTGGTTCAGTCGACAAGGGACATTCCCCTGGACTCATGTCGAGTCAAGAAAACTCCTGAACCACCGTTTGGTTCAGTCGACAAGGGACATTCCCCTGGACTCATGTCGAGTCAAGAAAACTCCTGAACCACCGTTTGGTTCAGTCGACAAGGGACATTCCCCTGGACTCATGTCGAGTCAAGAAAACTCCTGAACCACCGTTTGGTTCAGTCGACAAAGGACATTCCCCTTGACTCTTGTCGAGTCAATTAAAATCCTGAACCACCGTTTGGTTCAAATTGACAAGGGACATTCCCCTGGACTCATGTCGTGTCAAGTAAACTCCTGAACCACCGTTTGGTTCAGTCGACAAGGGACATTCCCCGGGACTCATGTCGAGTCAAGTAAAACTCCTGAACCACCGTCTGGTTCAGTCGACAAGGGACTCATGTCGAGTCAAGTAAACTCCTGAACCATCGTTTGGTTCAGTCGACAAGGGACATTCCCCGGGACTCATGTCGAGTCAAGTAAAACTCCTGAACCACCGTTTGGTTCAGTCGACAAGGGACTCATCTCGAGTCAAGTAAACTCCTGAACCATCGTTTGGTTCAGTCGACAAGGGACATTCCCCGGGACTCATGTCGAGTCAAGTAAAACTCCTGAACCACCGTCTGGTTCAGTCGACAAGGGACTCATGTCGAGTCAAGTAAACTCCTGAACCACTGTTTGGTTCAGTCGACAAGGGACATTCCCCTAGACTCATGTCGAGTCAAGTAAAACTCCTGAACCACCGTCTGGTTCAGTCGACAAGGGACTCATCTCGAGTCAAGTAAACTCCTGAACCATCGTTTGGTTCAGTCGACAAGGGACATTCCCCGGGACTCATGTCGAGTCAAGTAAAACTCCTGAACCACCGTCTGGTTCAGTCGACAATGGACTCATGTCGAGTCAAGTAAACTCCTGAACCACCGTTTGGTTCAGTCGACAAGGGACATCCCCTGGACTCATGTCGAGTCAAGTAAACTCCTGAACCACCGTTTGGTTCAGTCGACAAGGGACATTCCCCTAGACTCATGTCGAGTCAAGTAAACTCCTGAACCATCGTTTGGTTCAGTCGACAAGGGACATTCCCCTGGACTCATGTCGAGTCAAGTAAAACTCCTGAACCACCGGGTTCAGTCGACAAGGGACTCATCTCGAGTCAAGTAAACTCCTGAACCATCGTTTGGTTCAGTCGACAAGGGACATTCCCCGGACTCATGTCGAGTCAAGTAAAACTCCTGAACCACCGTCTGGTTCAGTCGACAAGGGACTCATGTCGAGTCAAGTAAACTCCTGAACCACCGTTTGGTTCAGTCGACAAGGGACATTCCCCTGGACTCATGTCGAGTCAAGTAAACTCCTGAACCACCGTTTGGTTCAGTCGACAAGGGACATTCCCCTAGACTCATGTCGAGTCAAGTAAACTCCTGAACCATCGTTTGGTTCAGTCGACAAGGGACATTCCCCTGGACTCATGTCGAGTCAAGTAAACTCCTGAACCATCGTTTGGTTCAGTCGACAAGGGACATTCCCCTGGACTCATGTCGAGTCAAGTAACTCCTGAACCACCGTTTGGTTCAGTCGACAAAGGACATTCCCCTGGACTCATGTCGAGTCAAGTAAACTCCTGAACCATCGTTTGGTTCAGTCGACAAAGGACATTCCCCTTGACTCTTGTCGAGTCAATTAAAATCATGAACCACCGTTTGGTTCAAATTGACAAGGGACATTCCCCTGGACTCATGTCGAGTCAGTAAACTCCTGAACCACCGTTTGGTTCAGTCGACAAAGGACATTCCCCTGGACTCTTGTCGAGTCAAGTAAAATCCTGAACCACCGTTTGGTTCAAATTGACAAGGGACATTCCCCTGGACTCATGTCGAGTCAAGTAAACTCCTGAACCACCGTTTGGTTCAATCGACAAAGGACATTCCCCTTGACTCTTGTCGAGTCAATTAAAATCCTGAACCACCGTTTGGTTCAAATTGACAAGGGACATTCCCCTGGACTCATGTCGAGTCAAGCATACTCCTGAACTACCGTTTGATTCAGTCGACAAGGAACATTCCCCTGGACTCATGAACTCCTGAAATTCTATTTCAGTTCGGTCAAAAAACACGTACTTCATGACCCTAGATAAATCAAGAAGCTAAGATGCATGCAAACGGAAACTACGTTTTTGTATATATTTTGACACGACATTTGGCAGAAGGTAACACACTCTTACGCTCTTTTTTCATACGACACAGATAAATATACTCTCTAAAGCAAAAATTCTTTGACTTAGAGAGTAAGGGACAAACTGTATGGGCCAAATTTGGTCCAAGGGTAAAATTGTCTTTCACCTTAAGCCCATCAGCATGTTAGGCCCGAAAATAAGGACCAAAGCCCAAAGAATTATGTATTATTTGATTACAATTAAATCATAAACTAATAACCACTCCACTTAACCTAATTCTAGCACTAATCCTCACTTACTCCAAAACCATTACCAAATACACCAACATTAGATCATGTTTTATCTATAAATATGAAAAGAATACGGGAAGAAGTCATTCAAGTCTCATTTCTCTCACCCTAATACTTCATACTCTCAATCCTTGATCCCTTCATATATTACACGGCCCTCACGGCCAAACAAAGGAAGTAGAGGTAATATTCAACCTTGCTTTCCCATTTTACAAATTTATTTCGTGCCACTGACTTGGGCGTCGGAGTGCCCCCGGCACCCACCACACCGGTGGGTAGTCTCCTCCCGCTCACTCTACTTTGTCTTGCAGGATCGCTGATGCCCCCAACCTACAAATTCTGATTGTGGACCTCGGCCGAAATCCAGCATCCACAGCTACACACCAAACCATATCCCCAAAATACGTAGTTATTGGCCGGGAATGCAACACCAACCTCACATAGTAAATCAAAGGACATAGCCTGTCATGCAGGAGTTCATAGTACACTCAGAATTAAGATCGAATCTATATATGACCATCTATTAGATAAAATGAATTCCTTCGGTTAACGGATATTAAAAGGTGCCTCCATTCCCATGTCACTTCATGAACGGTCTCGGATCAAGGTCGTCATACAAGTATAGAATGGACTGCAGCTATAGATAAAGCACAAACAAAGTACCCTATTTGTTTGCTCTCTATGGACTATTTAGATTACTAACTTCAGACTTAAATCCTCTTGTGCATCAAACATACACTAAGTCTGAAGGTACAATAGTAATCAAGGTAAACAAGACAATTGGACAATATGCGATATAAATCAAACAACTTTGATAAAATGAATAATGTATTTATTATTATTACAATAATCAATTCTGTTTACAGTACATGAAGCTTTAGGACATAAATCCCAACAATCCCCCACTTGGACTAGAGCAAATGGGACATGTCATGTATTCCTAAACCCTTTAGGTGACCTTCAAACACTTTAGCCGATAAGGTCTTTGTAAACGGATCAGCCAGGTCTGTGGATGGAATCTGTGTGACAGCGACATCTCCTCTCTGCACTATCTCTCTGATGAGGTGATATTTCCTCTAAATATGTTTACCCCTTTTGTGGCTTCTTGGTTCTTTGGAGTTCGCCACTGCACCACTATTATCGCAATAAAGTGTGAGTGGTTTATCCATATCTGGAACAACTTCCAGATCTGCCAAGAACTTATGGAGCCAGACTGTTTCCTTAGTTGCTTCACAAGTTGCTACATATTCAGCCTCCATGGTGGAGTCAGCAATACAAGATTGCTTAATGCTACTCCATACTATAGTCCCACCACCTAGGGTGAACACTGATTCAGATGTTGATTTCCTAGAATCGACATCCGTCTGAAAATCAGAGTCTGTATATCCTCTCAGAATCATATTCTTACTTGTATATACAAGCATATAATTTCTCGTTCTCCGAAGATACTTGAGAATATGTTTCACCGCTACCCAATGATCTAATCCTGGGTTGGATTGAAACCTACTGACTACTCCCACTACAAAATAGATGTCTGGTCTTGTGCATAACATAGCATACATAAGACTTCCAACTGCTGAAGCATATGGTATATGTCTCATCTCCTCAACTCCTTGAGGTGTCTTAGGAGACTATTCCTTAGACAAATGAATTCCATGACTGAAAGGTAAATTACCTTTCTTGGAATTCTGCATACCAAATCACACAAGAATCTTGTCGATATAGGTTGCTTGAGACATTGCTAACAGTCGTTTCTTGCGATCCCGAATGATCTGGATCCCAAGCACATAACTTGCCTCTCCCAAATATTTCATTTGGAATTGGTTAGCTAGCTAGATTTTCATGTCCGATAATATCTTTACATCATTCCCAATGAGTAAAATATCATCAACGTATAACACAAGGAAAACCACATTCCCATCAATGATGCGCTTGTAGACACAAGGCTCATCGATGTTCTACTCAAAGTTATAAGACTTGATCGTAGTATCAAACCTTATGTTCCAAGATCTAGATGCTTGCTTAAGTCCAGACATTTGCAACTTGAAACTTTTTGCTCTTGACCTTGGGTAATGAACCCCTCTGGTTGTACCATATAGATACTCTCATCAAGATTGCCATTCAAGAATGCAGTCTGGACATCCATTTGCCAAATCTCATAGTCATAATATGCGGCATTGGAAAGAAGAATCCTGATGGATTTAAGCATGGCTACTTGCGAGAAAGTTTCTTCATAGTCAACTCCCTCTTTTTGGGTATAACCCTTTGCCACTGGCCTAGCCTTGAAAGTCTGTACTTTCCCATATATTCCTCTTTTTCTCTTGTAGATCCACTTGCAACCTATGGGTTTTACTCCATCAGGTTGGTCTACAAGTTCCCAGACTGAGTTAGAGTACATAGACTCCATCTCGAGGTTCATGGATTTGAGCCATTCCTCTTTATCAGTATCTTCCATTGCACTACGATAGGTCAATGGATCATCTATACCATCACAAGATGCAAAAATTTACACCTCACCATTTCCTAGATAGCGTTCAGGTTATCTTACAACCCTCCCACTACGTCTAGGTGGTATGGTATCCTGATAAACTTGCATCTGACTTTCAGATGTTGAAGGTGTAATGTCTTTGTCAACGTTTGACAATGGTGTACTGTTCGTACCAGCAAGTAACTCCTCAAGTAATACTTTACTTCGAGGTTTGAACTCTCTCATATAGTCCTCCTCAAGAAATGTAGCATTTATCGACATAAATACTTTATTATCTTCTGGACTATAAAAGAATCCACCCCTAGTTTCCTTAGGATAGTCTATAAATAGGCACACTTGTGAACGTGGTTCCAACTTAGTAGTCTTGTTCTTTAGCACATGTGCCGTACACCCCCATATGTGGAAATGTCACAAACTAACTTTACGACCATTCCACAACTCTAAGAGAGTCTTAGGAACAGACTTAGAAGGAACTACATTCAGGATATACATTGCAGTTTGCAATGCATACCCCCAGAATGAACTAGGTAGAGTGTTGTAACTAAACATTGATCTCATCATGTCTAGTACGGTCCGATTTCTCCTTTCTACAACACCATTTTATTGTGGTGTTCCAGGTGCTGTGAGCTGTGAAATAATTCCATGCTCAACTAAGAATTCCTCGAAATCTCTATCAAGGTATTCTCCACCATGATCTGATCGTAAAATTTTGATGCTTTTACCTAACTGGTTCTCAACCTCAGCACGATACTCTTTGAACTTTTCAAATGTATCTGACTTGTGCTACATTAGGTAAACATACCCAAATCTGGAATAATCGTCAATGAAAGTGACGAAGTATTCAAAACCACCTCGGGCTTTTACATTCATCGGTCCGCAAACGTCCGAATGTACTAGCTCAAGTGTTTCTTTGGCTCTTATCCTTTTTTTCCAGTAAAAGGTCTCTTGGTCATTTTGCCTTCTAGACAGGATTCGCAGACAGGTAAAGTATCGAGTTTTAAATGATTTAAAACTTCGTTCTTAATTAGTCTATCTATCCGGTCAAGGTTAATGTGACCAAGTCTAAGGTGCCATAAATAGGTATCATCATGAGAAATCTTTTGTCGTTTAGTTTTAGATCTTTCAATCTTAAACATTTCAGTATTAAGCAATGATTCATGCATTAACGGCCTTAATACATATAGATTGTTTTCAGAGTTTCCCGTGCATATGTTTAATCCATTTCTACTAATAATAATTGACTTATTATTAAATGAAATAGAAAAATCACATTCCATAAGTTTTGTTACAGAAATCAAATTCTTGCGAAAACCAGGAATATATAGCACACCATTCAAACACAAATAACTTTTATTAAAATTCAAATTTGAAACTCTCACAGCTCTTACTGAAACAACATCCCATGTCCCAACTCTTATGGTAAAGCTACCTTCAGTAAGGCCCCTCCATGAGTCAAGTACCTGTAAAGAAAAACATGTTGGAGAGTTATGACCCATAACGTCATTATTTGTACAGATCATGGTGTTGTTGTACAAATTAACTATGTGACAAAGGAGATTGCTCTCTTATCATTTGTGATTAGATCACCAAGATGTATAAATGATATGAGGTCCCTATTATTTGTTCCTGGATTGAGAATGATATGAGACAGTATCAGTCTACAAAGGATAAATCATTAAATATCCCTAGTCAGAGTATTATCGAGATTGGACATCGATAATGCGTAAAAGACTAGTATTACACTTGTGCGTGTTGTGAGGGCACAATGACATAGTTCTCATATGTTTGGGTATAGGATACTCATGCAAGTGTAATAAGAGGTTGTGTTTTACCGATGGTATGGGAAACAGCTTCGCTCTGGATAGACCCCCTCGGAATTCCATTGGTAGTATGACTATGTGTCTATGGAAGTTCGAAATCAGGGTAGGTGTATTTGGTCTTAACCTGAGACTTGCACCGCTAATACTTACGACAATCAATATACTTTGGTTTTGGTCGTCCAGGGCTTTAACAGGTTCTGTGTACGCCTCTGCTGGGTATATTGAGAATCGTAGTGTGTTGGGTGTGATGTCAAGACGGAAGTATCACTTCAGTCATATGGAGATGATGGTCACGTAGGATACGGTACTAGTACTCTTATGTACTGCAGTCATCGGGATAAAATGACAAGGTCATGTTTATCCGATTATAGAGACTAGTTACCAGACATCCGACATGTGCTTCGTACGGGGCAGACACAATTCCAGCCCCAGGCCTAGCACGTGATCATCTGATACTGGATCGAAATACGCAATACTATGTATACTACGCATGATATAGATCTTATATTCCTGTAAGGATATTTCTGGAGAATTGGGTAGGCTTGACGCTTTGCTAGAAGCTAACCTTGTCTTGTAAATCGGTATAAAAGTAGTACTAAGTACTTACGTGTTCGGATAGTCCGACGACCGAATTTACTGCCAATATATCCGGGGATCTCATGGGTCGTTTCCCGAAGATTCACCGATGACGTATGACTCACACTTTTATTAATCTGGGATTAATTAGAAGAGAGAGAAAATTAATCTGAGATTAATTGCGGAGATATTTTATCTGGGATAAAATATCATTTATAGAGATAAAACGATTAATTTGGAATTAATCGATAAAATAATATATTTGATATATTATACGAAATTGGATTTCGACGCGGAATTAAAATTAGATTTTAATTCGGGCGAACGAGTTAATTTAGAATTAATTCGTAAGCGACATGAATAGTGATTTCGCTAGGCATAATCTTTTAATTACGTCGCAACGGGAAATTCGTTAATTTGAAATTAGCAAACCCGAGCCCGGGATTGTTTGCGAGCGCATTCGCATTTTGAATTCGAGTGCGGCACGTAAGTCAAATCAAGCGTCAAATCACTAGTCGCATCAAGCATCAAATCATTAGTCACTTTGAGTGATGTGACAACTTGTCACTTGATTGATTGAGTGATGTGACTTGATGGAAGTTGATGGTGGAGTGTAATACACTCAAGTGTGATGGCATGATAGACATTTAATATATTTAAATATTTGGTATTTTTTTTTATTTTGGAAATCAATTATTTGATTTTTTAAAAATCAAAAGTGGTATTAGATACACACTTTTTGGCCAACTATCACACAACTCACTCTCTTTCTTTTCTCTCCCTCTCATTCACACCTAGGGCTGAATTTTTTCTTCTGGTTTTGGCTTACTGCCGAGAGCAAAGGGAAGCAAAAATGTGGTGATTTTGGGGCAAAATCATCAAGAGCTAGCACTCAGAGAGACATGCGAAGGTGATAGGGAAGTCCACCCATGAGCTTGGAATCACCATGACGAAGCTTGGAGCTTGAAGATTGATCCAAAGCCGAAAATGGAGGGGAACCACTTCAGCTCACTGCCGTGACATACAGAGGGCAAAAAACCAAATTTTTGTTGCCCACCGCATCGCTCAACCGATCGATGTAAGTATTCCGCAACTTCCTCGTTGTATTCGCACTTGTTTCATGCTTGTTAAATGATCTTGGGATGCTTACAAAAAACCCACAATGGTATCAGAGCAAGGTTGAGCATGAATATATTTTAGGCCTTAAAATTGGGTAAAATGAATTTGAGCATGATTTAATGAAATTGGATGATTTAGTATGCTTAAATGTTGTTGAATTGAAGATTGATTGGATCAATTTCAAGAAATTGTGTTTGGAACATTTTTCCCCAAAATTGGATGGCTTGGCCGAATCAATAAAATGCCCTAATGTCTTGGATTTTTGATTTTTGGTTCATTGGATGAGTTGGAATCAATTAGAAATGTTGATTTAATGTTTAATTGGATTCAATTGGATTGGATTTAAAATTGGACATAAAAATCCTCACTTAGCCGAGACTTGTATAGCATGGTTTGGGTTTGATTTTTGTTAAATTGTGTTGGACATGATTTAATGATGATAAGCATGATTAATTAGGCTAATATGGTGTTTTGGAAATATTGATTTGGGTAATTAGTTATGCTATACACTTTATGTAATTAAATTGTGAAATTGGATTTTTGTAATTTAATTATATTGGGCTAATTTTGGAAATTGGGCTTGAAATGTTGTAAATGGGCTAATTGGGCATGCTTGTACCAAGTTGGGTTTAGGCTAAATTGGTTGGATCCAATTGGGCCCAAAACCGCATTCATAAAGCCCAAATGCGACTAATGGACCTTAATAATTTAATTGGGCCTAATGGGCCTAAATTGATTTCTGGGCTTATGGGGTTAATCCCGGATTGGGCTTTGGTTATTGGGTTTGACTCGAGTTGACCAAAAGTCCACGCCTTAAAGAAATTAATTAAAGCCCATTGGACTTTAATTAAATTGACGTTGGACGTTAATCGGGCTTTGAGACCCGTAACGATTAAATTTGGAATTTAAGTCGTAAATGTTTATTAATAAAATGTAATATTTAATTTGAAATTAAATAGCGAATTAGTATTAAATACAAATTGAATTGGATTTAATTTTGTAGTTTAATTTAATTCAAGAATTCGTACTTTGAGTACTTATTATTCGTAAAACGAGTTTGACTCGCGCAAAATCAAATCGTTGTTTGAATATTGGATGGTCATTAATTATCAGATTAATTAATTTGATTAGATTGATTGATAACATGGTTGTGTGAATACATGGTTGCGATGCATGAATAATGTATATCGGATGGATATTAGATGGGTGGGGTAATTTTAGAAATTGTTGTAATAAATTTGGAATTTATTAAGTGGACCTGCGTGTCCAGCCTTATTACCTCTTTATTCTTTGTATTCTCTTCTCACCTATTCCCCTCAATGTAAATGAGGTTTCTTTAGAAGTGTAGTGTAACAGGTAGAAGTAATACATGTGCTAGCGGGAGAGAGAGAGAAAGGGAGAGATTTGATCTAGGATCAATGTGTTAAGTATCCATCCGCATATCATTATTATTTTATTATACGCGATTTATTATGTATTTAGAATGCATGTTTAAGGGTGTATGATGATGAGACCTTAACAAAGATAATAAATTGGTTGCCAATTTGCACGCGAAAAACCCTCGCAAAATATTAAGCGTTTTTCCTTCCATTGAGTGATTCTTACTCAAGATTTAAGACTGGCATTGGTTTGTTGGCCAAAGTCAAGGCCTTTGTCCGTCGAGGATGTGTTTGAATCACGAGAGCTTTGTTCCATATCAGTGTCTTGTCCAAGTTGTGGTTTGTTGGCCAAAGTCAAGACCACTTCTTGTCCATCGACATTGATTACGAAGCTTTCCATGGTCAATGGGTTCCGCTTAACTGGGATCACTAAGTTTGTTGTGCCAAAGCCAAGGCTTAGTTGATTCAGAGGAAAAAGGTTAGGTAATATATTGGATATATTGGCATATATAAGATATATGTTTCGGACTTGGATGTCCCCCTATTGGATCTAGGAATTGGATTGGATCCAATTGATCTTAGAGATCTACCTAGTTAATTATCATACAATTTGTTGGCCAAAGTCAAGATTGTGTGATATTTAACGAGGATCCTAGCCCACTAGGAAACACGGTTTCCCGAGTACTCGACAGAGGGTTAGAGGCTCGCCGAAAAATAGTGGGAGGCAAGAATTGAATTTGCAATATTCGTTTAATTACTTGCCATACGCGTTCAAAACAAATATCATTCGTCAAATAAATTAAATGTTAGTTGGACTAATATTTAAATTGTTGTTTTAATAAACAGTTGGACTGTATTCAAACAAATTAAAAGTATAATTGATTAATATAGTTGGACTATAATAATGATTATATTTAATAGTACCGAAATCAATGATTAAATATTTGGACTATTAGAATCAAGATATAAAATTGAAAGATTGACATTTAAAACATAATCCTAGGGAAAATGTATTTAAATGGTTTAATTTTTCAAATTGGGAATAAAGTTTCAGGATGGTCCTGGAAAATAATAAGTTACTTTATTTGATAAAATAACATATTATGCATAAGCCCGGAGTTAAGCAAATAGTAGAGCATAATCTTTGGAAGATTTATGTAATGATAACTTTAGTGCTTAATCCATTAAGCTTGGCTTTCAAGAAAACTCTCCGAGAAATCCTACATTGAACAATGTACGCGACCTGGTGTCTCATATGCTTTGAGCATATGGATTCACAATCGGGCCAATCCAAGTGATAGTCACTGGATTGAAGTTAAGAACATACTTAGTATCTTAGAGAACTAAGGATGATGTCTTATACTATGGAGATGGAGAACTTGAAGTGACTGGGATCACTGTAGCAAGTTTCCTAAACCGATAAAATGACTATAAGTCGCAAACGGTACTATACAGTTTGAATAACGGAACAGTGAGTTGGAAATCTTCCAAGCAAGATACTGTTACCGAATAAACAACAAATGCGGGTTATTGCTGCAGCTGAGGCAGCAATAGAAGCCATTTGGGTCGATAAGAAATCTAATTAGATTAGATATAGTTCTTTTAGCAGCTGAGCTAGGCTACAGCACAGCCTAAATAATTAACGGTCTCATCAACGATCCAGATACATACTTCGATATTCATCTGATCCGTTCAGATCATACATCGTGGCGATGTGATGATCGAATAAATCGCATCAGACGATAATCATGCAAATCCGCTGACGAAAGCCTTTTCTCAGCAATTTGAGCAAACCGTACATAGTTCGGGTGGTAGACACTCGAGTGACTGGCTATAGGCCAAATGGGAGATTGTTGGACAGTTATGACCCATAGCGTCACTATTTGTACAGATCATGGTGTTGTTGTACAAATTAACTATGTGACAAATGAGATTGCTCTCTTATCATTTGTGATTAGATCACCAAGATGTATAAATGATAGGAGGTCCCTATGATTTGTTCCTGGATTGAGAATGATATGAGAGAGTATCAGTCCACGAAGGATAAATCATTAAATATCCATAGTCAGAGTATTATCGAGATTGGACATCGATAATGCGTAAAAGACTAGTATTACACTTGTGCGTGTTGTGAAGGCACAACGGCATAGTTCTCATATGTTTGGGTATAAGATACTCATGCAAGTGTAATAGGAGGTTGGGTTTTACCGATGGTATGGGAAACAGCTTCGCTCTGGATAGACCCCCTCGGAATTCCATTGGTAGTATGACTATATGCCTATGGAAGTCCGAAATCAGGGTAGGTGTATTTGGTCATAACCTGAGATTTGCACCGCTAATACTTACGACAATCGATATACTTTGGTTTTGGTCGTCCAGGGATTTAACAGGTTCTGTGTACGCCTCTGCTGGGTATATTTAGAATCGTAGTGTGTTGGGTGTGATGTCAAGACGGAAGTATCACTTCAGTTATATGGAGATGATGGTCACGTAGGATACGGTACTAGTACTCTTATGTACTGCAGTCATCGGGATAAAATGACAAGGTCATGTTTATCCGATTATAGAGACTAGTTACCAGACATCTGACATGTGCTTCGTACGGGGCAGACACAATTTCAGCCCCATGCCTAGCACGTGATCATCCGATACTAGATCGAAATATGCAATACTATGTATACTACGCCTGATATAGATCTTATATTCCTGTAAGGATATTTCTGGAGAATTGGGTAGGCATGGCGCTTTGCTAGAAGCCAACCTTGTCTTGTAAATCGGTATAAACGTAGTACTAGGTACTTACGTGTTCGGATAGTCCGACGACCGAATTTACTGCCAACATATCCGGGGATCTCATGGGTCGTTTCCCGAAGATTCACCGATGACATATGACTCGCACTTTTATTAATCTGGGATTAATTAGAAGAGAGAGAAAATTAATCTGAGATTAATTGCGGATGTATTTTATCTGGGATAAAATATCATTTATAGAGAGAAAACGATTAATTTGGAATTAATCGATAAAATAATATATTTGATATATTATACGAAATTGGATTTCAACGCGAAATTAAAATTAGATTTTAATTCGGGCGAACGAGTTAATTTAGAATTAATTCGTTAGCGACGTGAATAGTGATTTCGCTAGGCATAATCATTTAATTAAATCGCAACGGGAAATTCGTTAATTTGGAATTAGCAAACCCGAGCCCGGAATTGTTTGCGAGCGCATTCGCATTTCGAATTCGAGTGCGGCACGCAAGTCAAATCAAGCGTCAAATCACTAGTCGCATCAAGCGTCAAATCATTAGTCACTTTGAGTGATGTGACAACTTGTCACTTGATTGATTGAGTGATGTGACTTGATGGAAGTTGATGGTGGAGTGTAATACACTCAAGTGTGATGGCATGATAGACATTTAATATATTTAAATGTTTGGTATTTGTTTTTGATTTTGGAAATCAATTAATTGATTTTTTAAAAATCAAAAGTGGTATTAGATACACACTTTTTGGCCAACCATCACACAACTCACTCTCTCTCTATTTTCTCTCCCTCTCATTCACGCCTAGGGCTGAATTTTTTCTTCTGGTTTTGGCTTACTGCCGAGAGCAAAGGGAAGCAAAAGTGTGGTGATTTTGTGGCAAAATCATCAAGAGCTAGCACTCCGAGAGTCATGCGAAGGTGATATGGAAGTCCACCTATGAGCTTGGAATCACCATGACGAAGCTTGGAGCTTGAAGATTGATCCAAAGCCGCAAATGGAGGGGAATCACAGCAGCTCACTGCCGTGACATACAGATGGCAGAAAACCGAATTTTTGTTGCCCACCGCATCGCTCAACCGATCGATGTAAGTATTCCGCAACTTCTTCGTTGTATTCGCACTTGTTTCATGCTTGTTAAATGATCTTGGGATGCTTAGAAAAAACCAACACAACAAACATGGTTAGTGGCATTAAAATCAACAATCCATATGGATTTATCATCCTCTACTAAAAGAGACTCAATAACAAGTAAATTGTATGTACCTGTATTATTCTTCTCTTTAAGCTCTGCAAGGTATTTTGGACAATTCATTTTCCAATGCCCTTGTTGTTCACAATGGAAACATTTTCCTTTGGCATTGGTTCATTTGGAGCTTTTGTTGTTTTTTTTTTCATTGTTTTTGCTTTTTCCTTCCAATTGCCTTTCTTCTTCTTCTTTGTAGATTTAGAAGATTCGGCAACATTTACCTCGGCATTGGGCCTACGAGAACCGTTCATAACGGACTCGTAATTGGTGAGCTCATTCAGCAGTTCAGTCAATGTGAAAGTCAACTTGTTCATAGAACAGTTGTTCTTAAACTGCAGGAAACTCTTCGGAAGGGTTTCCATGATCATTGTCACCTGGATTTGCACATCGATACGTGCACCATGGGTTTCAACCATATTAAGATGAGCCATCATCCTTAACACATGGTCTCAGACTGATGTGCCTTCCTTCATTCTAGCGGTCAATACAGAGGTAATTTCCTCATGTTTTTGCCGGTCTGAAGGTTGCCCAAACATGTTCTGTAATGACTGCATAATCATTGATGTTATCGCCATAGGCTCATGCTGTGCAGCAAGAACCTCAGACATGGATGCTATCAAATAGCTATGGGCTTTCTCATCAGCTTTAATCCAATTATTATAGGCATTTCATGCAGCTATACCAGCATTTGATGCTGGCTCAGGAGGATATTCCTCCATGAGGACAAATTTAAGGTCTTCGCAGACCAAAATAACATTCATGTCACTTTTCCATTTAACATAATTATCCCCGGTTAATTTTTCTTGTTGTTTAAGAATGGAGATTATTGCAGATGCCATGGCTGAAAAAATAATAAACGCGCATTCTACATTCATTTGTCGCATATTAAAATTGTCAAACATTTAGGCATATAATTAAACATGATGCATGATCAATGTATAATGAATTAGAAAACAAAAAGAATTACTATGCCACGTTTATCTATCATCCCATAAATAAGTACCGCCGTAGGGTAGGTCAATTATTCGCATGATAGACTGAGATATTCCCAATTTATTAATATATCTGAAATAACCCTTATTCCTATATTAATCAACTACCGTTATTTTGATCAAGGAAGCTTTGATTAACAACTTAATCATTCCTTTGTGAGTGTGACCCATCATTTCAGAACCCTTGGACTTAACTAGTGAAGTGCCACCGTAGGGTAGGTCAAATCACCAGATACATCTAGAGTCCATATCTTTTCGGAATCCAAACCTGATATTGACCCAAAAATGACACCATCCGTAGGGGGACGAAAGCAAAGCTGTCCGAGGCGCCTATTGAATCTCACGTTTCTGGATAACAATGGAGATCGTGGGATATATTGTGGTATACCCCTCTCTCACTCACTATTTTAAAAAGTAAGGTTTCTATCTCACTAGTATCTTATAAATCTTAGATTATGCTCGGCTAAAGTCATAACCTTAATTAATACTAGTTGATAATTTAGTGATCTAACCAATTTTAACACTTAAAATTTTATTCACTAATCCTAATTAGTCTCTACTAACCAATTAACTTAATTAAACTAATTTAATCAAGTTGTTATAGTGATCTAATCAATTTAACTCTTAAATTACTAGTCCAATTATAGGTGTGGGAACACAGGAACTGGGTGACGCATGCTGTCCTGGGCTCGAGGCCCGGTTGGGAGTACGGAGTAGCCCGCGGGGGAATAAACCGGAGAATAATGGAGTCGCCACCCGGTGTGAACCGGGAAAATGATTTAAGGCCACACTCACCCCTCGCAAGGGAAGACCTCAAACCGTTGGGTTCGGAATGGTCCCTTACTTATGCACTTGTAATAAAATGATTTGTGCAATAATCTAACCAAGCCTAAGCAACATATTTCCAAGGACAATTTTACTCCTAAGTTCGCATGCATAAAATAAACCATTATAACGACAATATCATACAATAATCTCATGACATACCTCAATTATATAATACGGAAAATAAAGAACAAAACTAAACATAATGTGAATTCCCAACGCAAAATAAATGACTAATCATGCTTGAAAATGAACAACTAAATGGGCTAAATCATGCTTAAGAATGAAGTAGCATACTAACGGCCTAATCATGCTTGAATACCATCTCATGAACATATCAAATAAATAAATGCAGGAATTCAAATAGTATGATTGATTACATGATACAAGAGAAATCACCTAAACTATGCATGACATGTGATGAAAATGACTCAGTTCAGTGTATGCGCGTTCGTGTAGCGTTCAAAAACGCGTTCGAACGGTAAACAGAAGGTTCTCGTTCGTGTGGCGTTTGTTAAAGCATTCGAACGGAACCAGACCTGATGAAACTAATACATGCGCGTACGAGTAGCGTTCGTAAACGCGTTCGGACGATAAACAGAAGGTTTTTGTTCGTATAGCATTGGACAACGCGTTCGAACGGGAGCAGACAGAAAACATGCGTTCGTGCGGCGTTCTGAAACGCGTTCGAACGAGGTTACATCAGTGACCTCCAAAATGCAGTAAGCAACATGACACATACATGAACGGATGAATAGATGACACCTAATAAATAATAACGGGCTAAAAGGCGCGGAAAAGCATCGTGGCAAAGGATTTTAACCCCTCGAAATAGAGGACCTTTAATCTGACTTACTAAGCCCATGCGTAATGCAACATGATGCATGATTATGCAAGAAGATGACATACGAAAAAAAACGAATAACGAAACGAAAGGCGCGGCGAAGTATCGTGGTAAAGGTTCTTTAACCCCTCGAAATGGAGGACCTTTAATCCAACTTACTAAGCCCATGCGCATCACATCATATTGCATATAAAAATAAAGATAACAATATCGGACTTCGTATACCCGATTAAACATACCTCACATTCAACCGAATATACATCATCCGGCGCGGCAAAGCATCGTGGTAAAAGATTTTAACCTCTCAAAATATAGGACCTTTAATCGCACTTACTAAGCCCATGCGCTTTATCTCATCATTACATAAACAAATAACATGCGGAAATCAAGTAGCAAATAATAAACAAATCAAAACAACATAAAACGAAATATGCACCGTTTACTCAAGTGGTACGTGGAGTTGTATCCCGAGTACAGATCATACTACCGTCCATTCGGAATCGGCTATGAAATTTATGTTCGGGTTTCCATCCTATATACCCGAGAGGTGACACATTTTTCATTTTATTCAAGGGCCACAACATACATCATTCCACAATACATATATCTTCTATTTATCCAAGGGCCACAATCATGCACCAATAAACAACTCTCATGCGATAACAATGAATAAAACAATTAAAACGATAGATGGAAATAATAGGAAAAGTACCCTCAGGTCTAACCTTTTATGTCGACTTTCGGACTCGTGTTTCATGGCCGTCGGAAGGGCTATCACTCTGCAACTCTTTCGGTTCACTGGATTAACGTCTTAGCTCGCTGTTTTGCTGTTTTGGTCGCTGTTTTGGGTGATTCTTGAACTGTTTTATGGACAATTTTGGGACAATTTCTGGACTGTTTATTCGGTCAGGTTTTGGGACAGTTTTTGGTCACTGCAGGGGCTGTGATTTGCGGCTTAAAGGGGTGCAGTTCAGGGGTAGTTACATGGGCAGTATGGCGTGGCTGACTTAGCGTGAACCAAAATAGGGTGGTGTTGTGCGTTGATTTATGGCTTGCGCTGAGTGAAGGATGAGGGTGAGTGCGCGTGCAGGATGTAAGTTGTTTGGCTTTTTTAGGTTAGTCGACAGTGAGTGCTTTGTGTGGCTTGTTGTTTGGTTTCTTTGGGTTGGTCGGCAGTGAGTGCGAAGGTGGCGTTGAAGGGTGAAGACGTGAGGTAACGTGGGTGCAGGAGAGAGATGAAGAGCGTGTAGGGTTCTTTGTTTGTGTGAGCCGTGAGTGTCTGAATATGGGGGCTATGTGCGAGGCTGTTTATAGGCATGAGGACGTGGCTTGTGTTGGAAGGTTGAGTGGTGCGGCAGTGTTTAGTGATATATGGAGTGTCGTGTGTGGCTGTAAGGCTGCTATTTGTTATGGCGTGAGTCTCGGTTGTGGAGTCTTTTGGTTTTGATTTTTGTGAGATGGCGAGAGGTAAGGGACGTGAGGGGCTGTTAAGGGTTTTTTTGGTTTGCCTTCAATAGTCTATCGTGATGAGCTATTTAGTTTGTGGGCAGTTTCTGGTCTGAATGTGTGTGTCGTAGGTTTTTTTTATGTGATAAGAAAGGGCGTGAACGAGAAGAAGATGAAGGTGATCAATATATGGTTTTGTTTTATTTTTCTTGTATTTGTCGTGAATGAGAGATGTGTCTTCCCCTTCCGACATTCGTTTCCCGCAAATTCCGTGACTTAAAAGGTAGTGTCTCCAAATGAGACTCATCATAGGGACTTATATGCAAAAATGCAGTGCCTACAATCGCCCCCACTTTGATGGGAGTTGTGCAGTGTGTGATAAGAGCAATCATATCAAAGTTATGCAATGCATTTTTACTTATCTGGCTCGCTAGCTGCCACCTGACTTGCCTGCTGCTCCGCTGAGCTGATGATGCAGTGGACCTCGATCCTGGACGCATCTCAATAACTGCAACCGACAACGGGGGCCTCGACCCTGGGACGCATCCCAATACCGCTGAAAAAATGGGCCTCGACCCTGGGACGCATCCCAAAAACTAAAGGTGCAGGGGGCTAACGGCCCTGGGACGCATCCCGATAACTGCAACCGACAACGGGGGCTCACGGCCCTGGGACGCATCCCAATAACATTGCCAAAATAGGCCTCGACCCTGGGACGCATCCCCAAAACTAAAGGTGCAGGGGAACAACGGCCCTGGGACGCATCCCAATAACTGCAACCACAACGGGGGCTCACGGCCCTGGGACGCATCCCGATAACGTTGCCAAAATGGGCCTCGACCCTGGGATGCATCCCAAAAACTGCTGATGATATGGGTTTACAACCCTAGGACGCATCCCCAAAATTGTTGATACTGAAGAAGTGGGTTACAACCTTGGGACGCATCCCCAAAACCGCTGATATGATGAAGTGGGCCTCAACCATGGGACGCATCCCCAAACTGCTGATGAAATATGGGCCTCAACCTTGGGACGCATCCCCAAAACTGCTGATACTGAAGAAGTGGGTACAACCCTGGGACGTATCCCCAAAACTGATGATACTGATGAAGTGGGTTACAACCCTGGGACGCATCCCCAAAACTACTGATATGATGTGGGCCTCGACCCTAGGACGCATACCCAAAACTGTTGATGCTGAAGAAGTGGGTACAACCCTATGACGCATCCCCAAAACTGCTGATACTGATGATGTGGGTTACAACCCTGAGACGCATCTCCAAACTGCTACTGATGCTAACGTGGGTCTCGACCCTGGGACTCAACTCTAAAACCGATATTGATGCTGCTGCGGGCCTCGACCCTATGACTCATCCCTAAACTGATGCTGATGCTGATGTGGGTCTCGACCCTAGGACTCATCCCCAAAACTGATACTGATATGGGCCTAGCCCCATACTGATACTGACATGGGCCTCGCCCCCATGCTGATACTGATGTGGGCCTCGCCCCAAACTGATACTGAAATGGGCCTCGCCCCCAGAGTGCCATACTCGACCAGACTAATAATGATAATGTGGGCTTCGCCCCAAGAGTGCCATACCCGGCAAGACTGATGCTGATGCTAATATGTCATTTCAACATATTAAATTGCCTCTCATGAGATAATCCTGATAGCTAGACATATTTTCGTCCTCAACGAATGATTTCGCATCGAAACCTGAGAACTTTCAAAGTACTTGATACACTCAACTCCGATCCTCTGAATATGTGATCGGAACTAGACTCCTAGTGTGTGTGTGCAAGGGCTCTTTCGCAATTTATTCCTTAAGTGAACTAACTCGATGAATTCGTTTCGGAGAATCGGATCGGTGGGTCTAACCAAACTGGATGTCTTGATTACACTCTGTGATTACTTCGTCATACTTAACATGATATGGTCTTCTTCTTTTTTTCTTTCGTCTCTTTCTTTTCATTCTTTCCTTTTTCTTTGACACACCTACCCTTTAAAGTAGCATTTCTCCTCATAGTGGTCCTAATACTCGCCCATGGGTAGCTTCACGCTTATCGGTTATAGGCGGTCTATTTTTCTTTTCTTTTCAGAGACTTTCTTTGTTCCCAACCATATCATATATCGTAGCATAAGTAAACCAGGGTGGACATCCAGGCAAACGGTTATTCACTGATCCATCATCTCTTCGGCCAGTCATCTTGCCAACCACTCAGGTTTCCACTGTTGAGATCCCGTAATCAAGTGCTCGCGAGTCCAGCTGAGATCAATCCATTCAGAATACCGGACGAGAGCACGTCTCGTACTTATCGTTTCTGAAGCTTCTCCCTACAGCAAACAATATCATCACCGGACATATGTCTAACTATCAAAGATTTCTCTCTCTCTTTTTTCTCTCTCTTTTTTTTTCACTCATTCCACAGAATTCTTTCGTCATCTTCTGATAATATGGGCTTCGCCCCCTGAGATCCATTCCCGAAACTCAAACTCATATGGGCCTCAGCCTTGGGACTCCTCCCCAAAACTAGCACCAATGTGGGCCTCAACCCTCGGATTACTACCCGCATCTGACACCAATATGGGCCTCAGCCCTAGGATTATTACCCGAATCTGACACCAATATGGGCCTCAGCCCTAGGATTATTATCCGAGTCCGATACTGTGCTTTCGCTGTTTCTGAATGGCTTGTCTTTGCCGCTTTCTCTTTTCTTCTTTAAAACCTGTGAATACAAAACAAAACAAACACAAAAAAAGAATGCAAGATACGTTACGTGTATGAATGCATGCATGAATGAGTTTCTTATCCCATTGGGTTAGGTCTTCCGCCAATTCCCTTGGTGACTGCTCGGTCTCTTGACGAGTCTCTCTGCTTTCCTAACCCAACGGGAATCTTTGATGGCTTTTAGAACACAAGGGGTTAGCATGATGCGTGTATGCATGAGGTGCATGTCATGTATGCAATGTATGGAATAAATAAGCTTATAAAAGAATTTGCACTAATTGGCCCATTATCATTTTAAAGTGTTCAATCATATTATTGCGCGGTGCAAACTTGTCCCAGTTGAAATGGCCCAACAGGTTTACACTTCGCGATAACATAACCAAATAACTTCAAATGATAAAAGGCCTATACATAAATTGGCCCATCGGCATTTTAGAAGCCTTTGGCCCAACTGTCAAAGGACCCGAACTCGACCCAGTTTAAATGGCCCAACAAGTTCACATCTCTTGAAAAAAGGTCCAACTGGATCCAAATAACGATGGTCCAAAACACAAACATAACAAGATAATTCAAGCATAAAGCAATAAGTTCTACAGAGTGGCCCACCAATATTTCAGAAGCTTTGGGCCTAATTGTCATAGGATACGAACTCGCCCCAGTTTAAATGGCTCAACAAGTCCGCATTTCTGACAAAAAGTCCAACCACATCCAAATGAGGATGGTCCACGAACACAAGGAAATAGTTGCTATAGGCCATACAACCCCGGTCTACGCATGGGTTCGTGGGAGTGTAGACAAATACTCTTGCTGGCGAAGGATTGCCCACAACTAGGTCTCCCCACTCAAGGGTTTGAGCGACCAAGTGAGCGCACCTTTTTTATACCCTAAAGTACGTGCCAACAAGTCATAGCGTGTGACTAACTGTCAAATGGATTTCTTGTTGCAGATTCCCCAGAGGGAGGGTGGAGCGAACTCTCTTAAATACCCAAGCCTCTTAGGCTCTTATCACTTGGTGACAGGAATAAGCAACAAGTCCTCCAGATTAGTCTGTCACAACAGGCCAATGGTCATGATTATCTAGGTGTCTTCACAGCTTTTCCTTATAGAAAGGTAGTGAATGAAGGAAGACACCAAACCATTACCTAGCCTTAAAATATCTTTGATCAAACCCTCATTTTACCCATTGTAGACATGGTTAATTAAAGCACAAATCCAAACATTACAAGACAATATTTCGGGGTCGATTCTCTATCCCTAG
The DNA here is from genome assembly GCA_019454045.1 of Zanthoxylum bungeanum. Lineage (NCBI taxonomy): Eukaryota > Viridiplantae > Streptophyta > Magnoliopsida > Sapindales > Rutaceae > Zanthoxylum > Zanthoxylum bungeanum. Next base: position 33,600 of record SKCR01034785.1, on the reverse strand, counting down.
TGGAGTTGCCAGACTGTGGCAACACAGGAACTGGGCGACGCATGCCCGATCATAGTGCATATAAAAATAAAGATAACAATATCGGACTTCGTATACCCGATTGAACATACCTCACATTCAACCGAATATACATCATCTGGCGCGGCAAAGCATCGTGGTAAAGGATTTTAACCTCTCAAAATAGAGGACCTTTAATCGCACTTACTAATCCCATGCGCTTTATCTTATCATTACATAAACAAATAACATGCGGAAATCAAGTAGCAAATAATAAACAAATCAAAACAACATAAAACGAAATATGCACCGTTTACTCAAGTGGTACGTGGAGTTGTATCCCGAGTACAGATCATACTACCGTCCATTCGGAATCAGCTATGAAATTTATGTCTGGATTTCCATTTTATATACCACGAGAGGTGACACATTTTTCATTTTATTCAAGGGCCACAACATACATCATTCCACAATACATATATCTTCTATTTATCCAAGGGCCACAATCATGCACCAATAAACGACTCTCATGCGATAAAAATGAATAAAACAATTAAAAAGATAGATGGAAATAATAGGAAAAGTACCCTCAGGTCTAACCTTTTATGTCGACTTTCGGACTCGCGTTTCACGACCGTCGGAAGGGCTATCACTCTGTAACTCTTTCGGTTCACTGGATTAACGTCTTAGCTCGCTGTTTTGCTGTTTTGGGCGGTATTTTGGGTGATTCTTGAACTGTTTTATGGACAGTTTTGGGACAATTTCTGGACTGTTTATTCGGTCAGGTTTTGGGACAGTTTTTGGTCACTGCAGGGGCTGTGATTTGCGGCTTAAAGGGGTGCAGTTCAGGGGTAGTTACATGGGCAGTGTGGCGTGGCTAACTTAGCGTGAACCAAAATGGGGCGGTGTTGTGCGTTGATTTGTGGCTTGCCCTGAGTGAAGGGTAAGGATGAGTGCGCGTGCAGGCTGTAAGTTGTTTGGCTTCTTTGGGTTAGTCGACAGGGAGTGCTTTGTGTGGCTTGTTGTTTGGTTTATTTGGGTTGGTCGGCAGGGAGTGCGAAGGTGGCGTTGAAGGGTGAAGACGTGAGGTAACGTGGGTGCAGGAGAGAGATGAAGAGCATGTAGGGTTCTTTGTTTGTGTGAGCCGTGAGTGTCTGGATATGGGGGCTATGTGCGAGGCTGTTTATGGGCATGAGGACGTGGCTTGTGTTTGAAGGTTGAGTGGTGTGGCAGTGTTTAGTGATATATGGAGTGTCATGTGTGGCTGTAAGGCTGCTATTTGTTATGACGTGAGTCTCGGCTGTGGAGTCTTTTGGTTTTGATTTTTGTGAGATGGCGAGAGGTAAGGGACGTGAGGGGCTGTTAAGGGTTTTTTTGGTTTGCCTTCAATAGTCTATCGTGATGGGTTATTTAGTTTGTGGGCAGTTTCTGGTCTGAATGTGTGTGTCGTAGGTTTTTTTTATGTGATAAGAAAGGCGTGAACGAGAAGAAGATGAGGGTGATCAATCTAGGTTTTGTTTTGTTTTTCTTGTATTTGCCGTGAATGAGAGCCGTGTCTTCCCCTTCCGATATTCGTTTCCCGCGACTTCCGTGACTTAAAAGGTAGTGTCTCCAAATGAGACTCATCATAGGGACTTATCTGCAAAAATGCAGTGCCTACAATAGGTTTTAAAATATAGAATTCAATGAATAGACTATATGTCATTAAATCATTTAATAGATTAAAAGTACGTTATTTACTCCAAAGGTACGTAGAATTGTATCCCGAGTACAAAATAAATTACTGTCCATTCGGAAGTAGCTATAGAATATATATCCGGGTTTCCATCCGATATACCAAGGAAAATAATGTACTCATAATGTCCATTTGTTCTTAAACTTGAATATCATACATGTCTACATGTTATGGCTTGTGAAAATGCAAGAGTGCACTCTATGCTATATGACATGTTAATAAACAATTTAAAATATATATATATGCCCAGGTCTGGGCTGAAAATGTTCGTGTAGCATTCGAACGCATGTCGTTGATGTCGAAACACTCGTACTTTATTTACTCCGTTCCGGGGCTTCCGGAGTCCATTTTGGTTCCCGTTTTTTTCTACGGACTCGTAACGGAATGAAGTTTTACATACATCCATAAATTGTGTTAACCAGGCTCTTATGTTTTTTATACTAATCTAATTAGTATAATAAATCTAAGGCAGCCCTTGGTCTTCAAATCTTGCCCATGGTATGTTGTTGAGTTCTTCGCGGAATAGGTTCGTAATGAGTCCTTCGCGGAATCGGATCCTCCAAGTTACAAATTGAGTTACAAAATGGACTTATTACAAAGGAAATGAACTTACAACACTTGAAAGAATATGACCTTTTGGTCTTACATTTCTAATACTAAAAATAAGAGCCGGAAAAATTAACGATCAACAAAATACATTCATCACATGAATCAAAGTAAACATTCATCACATGAACATTAAAAAACCATTCATCTCATGAATCTAATTGTGCCTACTCATCAAAACATTTATTTTTAATAATCTATATCTCATATAAATTATTAAAACTAAAATGATAAGGGTTAAGAAAACTTTTCAACCTTAAGCTCTGATACCAATTGTAGGAAACGATTTTCCTTAGCACGGCGGAAGTTGCTTGTGGTGGCACCGGTCCGGTATGGATCTTCAAAATTTTCTTTGCCTTCTCCTTTTGTTGTAGTAGCCAAGATCAATCATTTGGTGTCCAACAATTGGATCAACCACTCGATCTTCTGAACTATGACTCGAAACCAACAAACTGAAGTCTAGGCTTCACTCACAAATATTAAACCTCTAAACTATTTAGAGATTTAGGATGTCACAATGGTGTTTGGCTCTTTGGAATTTCAAATACTCTTACAACACTTGTGAATATTTGAAGTTATTCTCTCTTTTCTCTCAAATCTTTCTCACAACAATTGTGTGAATGAATGAAAAGTGTTAACCTTAGGAAGTGAGAGAAATGGTAGAGATTATATTCTCTTACACAAGCCAACTAACCTTGTCATTAAACATCTAATGCTTTCTTGCAATGGCCAACACAAAAATGTGAATGCCATACCAAAGCATAAGAAATGTTAAGCTAAAGACAATGGCTTTGTCATTAAGCATTCAATGCTTTCTTTCAATGGCAAACACGTAAATGTGGAGGCCATACCAAAGCATAAAATGCATTAGCTAATGACAAAAATATTAGGTGTATCCAAGCCACCTAATAGACATAATTACTTGGATGACATGGTAAGCCATATGACTTTATCTCCAATGGTAAATAAAAATCAATATATTAATAATGATTTATTTACCTTCAATTATGTTGTAGTAATTATCTAATAATTATTACTAACTTGATTATCTCATAATCAAGACTTGATTATCTCATAATCAAATAATTCTAGAAAATATTAAATTAAACTAATTTAACATAGTTTTCATTTGGGACAATAAATATTATTAATCTCATTAATAATATATAAATTGATATAATGTGAGAATAATTAGACAATCTAAATATATTAGGTTTGCTACAGTTAATCGAGCTAGCATGGGGACCAAATAGACCTACGGTTCCGAGCTCCAATATTTCTGAAATATTAATTAAACTCTATAATCAAATATTACGAATTATTAACTCCGCGTTATTCCACTAAAAACTCAAAGTTGAACTCCGTTACCGTAGATGGATTAAATAAACTGAACAACTTCGGTGTCCATCGATATAGTCATTACATATGGATATAGCCCTTCACGAATATCTCATAAATAGAGCCGGGTCAAAAGTTCATTAAAACCTCTCTAAATATTTTGTCTCTTAAGCACCATTGATTCTATAATGAACAATTAATTCATAACAATTATGAATATAAAACTTTCTATTCGTAATAGAAAAGTTGAGCGCTCAAATTGTTCAAGTCCCGAATCAACTCTTAAAAAATATATTCTTCTACTTCTCATAAGAATGAGTGAATTCCATATCTATGTAAAACGTTTCGAGCTACACACCAAACCATATCCCGAAAATACATAGTTATTGGCCGGGAATGCAACACCAACCTCACATAGTAAATCAAAGGACATAGCCTGTCATGCAGGAGTTCGTAGTACACTCATGATTAAGATCGAATCCATATATGACCATCTATTAGATAAAATGAATTTCTTCGGTTAACGGATATTAAAAGAAATTCATATTTATTTGAGTCCAGTCCTATATGATCTCATCATACAAGGTGCCTTCATTCCCATGTCACTACATGAACGATCCCGGATCAAGGTCGTCATACAAGTATAGAATGGACTGCAGCTATAGATAAAGCACAAACAAAGTACCCTCTTTGTTTGCTCTCTATGGACTATTTAGATTACTAACTTCAGACTTAAATCCTCTTGTGCATCAAACATACACTAAGTCTGAAGGTACAATAGTAATCAAGGTAAACAAGACAATTAGACAATATGCGATATAAATCAAACAACTTTGATAAAATGAATAATGCATTTATTATTATTACAATAATCAATTCTGTTTACAGTACATGAAGCTTTATGACATAAATCCCAACAGATAATTGGTTGATTGGTTATCTGCTTTACATAGTATTTTTTGGAAAATAATTTCGTAAAATTTTTGCCATCTTTTGCTACTTGTTATGTTGTTACGTTTTAACAAATAATATGTTTAGATGAAATACGAACTAATTAGAGGTATGAGATACTAGCTAATTTGTTCAGAAAATTTAAAATTGTTTGAAAATTATTTTCGCCTAAAAATCCCCTTCCGCCGCCAAAACGCCAACATACAAATAACTTGGAGACATGTAATAACCGTCATGATTTCTTGAAGTATAACGTGTATTTGGGTTACTAACCTGAAAACACAACATATAAAAAATGTAATTGCGTGAATTGAAATTTACTGTCCAAGTAAACTTAACTTAATTTGTTAACACTTAAAATTCAAAAACATGAAAATATAACATCCATTAGTTGACATCAATTCATACTGCTTGTGCCGACATGTGAAACTGGTTGAGACTTCCTGCATAGATTCATTAAACATCCAATGGGAATATGGTTAATATGCTTAAGTATTTACGATTCTACATGCTTGAGCGACATGATACGAGTACACATACTGACAAGGAAACTTAATGCATATTTTGACATCATAAGACGAGACTGAGAACAAAAGGAATCATGTTTTGAAATTGGCCCCGTGTCGAGACACAACGTGTTACATTCTGCGTTGGATAATATTACGATGCGGAAAGTTGCATCGCGATGCACGCCTCTGATCATGGATTCCTCCAAAATCCAACCATGCTTGTTCAAAATTACACAATAACTAACCACGTGATTAATCATTATCTATCATGCTATTTCAACATTACCAAGCATCATGAACATAAACATAACTTAGTCATACACAAATTCATGGTAAACCTTATAACTAAGAATGATTAACACTCAAATTAACACTTTCATGCATATAAAGCATATATCTAATTTGGGTTTCATAAGCCGAAGTAAAAAATCGTAAGAATGGTTCTTGAATTTTACAAGCAAAATATTTTTTCCCTTAAAATTTCATGACTGTCGTAAGAAGAAGAAAAATAGAAAGAAAAGTGGGTTTTTTGGTCGTGGAGAAAAATAGAGAAAATGGCAAAATGGGGTTGTTCTGTTAACCAATAATAGAGGATATTTAATTTAAATAATGTAATTTGTTTTATAAGGGCCACATGTCAAAATTTGGTTATTTTCGTCACAAAGCTGACATCAATTCATACTGCTTGTGCCGACATGTGAAACTAGTTGAGACTTCTTACATAGATTCATTAAACATGCAATGGGAATACGATTAATATGCTTGGGTATTTACGATTCTACATGCTTGAGTGACATGATACGTGTACACATGCTGACAATGGAACTTAAGGTGTATTTTAACATCATAAGACGAGACTGAGAACAAAAGGAATCATGTTCTGAAATTGGCCCCGCGTCGAGATGCAACGCATTACATTCTGCATTGCGGCACCCCCTGGATCTCAGTATTCTATATCAATTTTATACTAAGAGTGATGTGATGCACAAAACTGTGTCGCGACACACGCCCCTGATCATGGATTCCTCCAAAACCCAACCATACTTATTCAACACAACATAATCACTAACCACGTGATTAATCATTATCTATCATGCTATTTCAACACTAATTCACTACTAATTCAACACTACCAAACATCATGAACATAAACATAACTTAGTCATACACAAATTCATGGTAAACCTTATAACTAAGAATGATTAACACTCAAATCAACACCTCCATGCATATGAAGCATATATCTAATTTGGGTTTCATAAGACGGAGTAAAAAAACCTTAGGAATGGTGCTTGAATTTTACAAGCAAAATATTTTTTCCCTTAAAATTTCATGACTGTCGTAAAAAGAAGAAAAATATAACGAAATGTGGGTTTTTTTGTCGTGGAGAAAAAGAGAGAAAATGGAAAAATGAGGTTGTTCTGTTAACCAAAAATGGAGGATATTTCAATTTAAATAATGCAATTTGTTTTATAAGGGCCACATGTCAAAATTGGGTTATTTTCTTCACTATGCAGTGGGCTGAATTATGGCCCAAATTTGAGTTAGTTTCACTTGAAACTTGGGAAAATACTTAGCATGAAAGTTGTAGTCATATGTCTACGTTTTTCAACAGTGCTAAAATCACTGAAAATATTAAGGATTATACATGAGTGCTGTCAAATTAAAATGAATACTGAAACTGAGAAAGTACTCTGAGCTCCCAGTAAGGGTTACACGGATAACAAATTCACTAATACGTGATTATATGCATAATAATATTTCATGCTTGAACAGATAGACCATGATAAGCATGTCATGATAATCGGGGTGTTACACATTATTTACCTCAATTATATTACCGACCATCAGTCACATTGAACATAATCATTATAACATTTTACTTAAGTAACAAAGAACTCAATCATAATCATATTTTTATCCACAGTCACAATGTGACTATCAATTGGGTGACTGATAATTTATTCATGGGTGTGCCTCAATCACATTATCGAACCTCACTCACATTGAGCATAATCATAATTATAAAAACGGTCACATTTATGACATTAACTACATTGTCGATCCTTACTCACATTGAACACAGTCACAATTATGACCTCAATCACATAATTGACCCTCAGTCACATTGCCAAGCCTCAATCACTTTCAGCATAATCATAATTATGACCTTAATCATATTGAACACAATCACATTTGTGACTTCAATAACATTATGACTGTATTTTTTACTTACAAATATAAAATGAATGTTAATTAGGTTTCTCATTGATTGTTTTAAGTATTATATTTTCTTGTCAATTATATATTATATTTTCTTGTGGAATATTAAGTATTTATCATTTTAGTAAATATATTTTTATTAGCTTAAGTGTTAGTTTAGTATCATATTCGTGTGATAACGTGTTTTTTATACTTTAATTTGCGAAAAGATAGAGATTATAATTGTGAAATTATTTTTTGTAATCATTGGAAACCCCGCCGCCAAGCACTCTTTTTCTGGGCTTAAGTAGAGTAGGTAAAACCCCATGCTATCCCAGGCTCTTACAAGAAACGCACTCCTGGATTCGAATCCGGGACCTCAATGTGAGATCATGAACCCTACACCACCAAGCCACGCCCCTTGGGGACAATATATATATATATATATATATATATATATATATATATATATAAATTTAGAAGGTTACATAATAATAATTAATGAATTTAGTGGAGCTAAATTATAAAATTGCTTCAATGAAAAGCTAAATTATAAAAAAATTAAAATATCTAAAAGCTAGGGGAGCCTATAATCCCTTTGAGTCTTACCTTCAACCCATGGTGTTGAGTGTATTAATCATATTGCTAGAATTATTAAAAATATATATAATATTGGTAATAAAATAATAGTCACGGAATTGTGAATTGAAAGTTATAAATTATAATACCTCAGTTATCATCACGTATCCAACATGATCGTAATGTTCCATGTAAGAAATATTATTACGCATGTAATCACGAATTAATGGCATAATTACCCGCGTAACCCTTAGCGGAAGCCCGAGATAAATTTTCATTTTTAATACACATTTTGATATAACATCATTCATGAGCCGCCATCAGTATTTCAGCGATATCTTGAGCTACATATATCTTTTTTGTGATTTCAGTACCGTTGGAAATCTTAGACTCAAGGATACAACTTTCATGTTAAGCATTTTCCTAAATTTTGTGTGGAACTAAGTCAAATTTGGGCTTAAATTTGAGCCTAATGAGCATAAATAAGATTTTCAAGAAATTTGGCACGTGAAATTTTTTTTAAGCATCACTATTTAAATCATAAAAATCAAGCGAACTTGTGGCTAATAAAAAACTTGATTTCTTTCTTCTTCTCCCTCATCAACTCACGATCAAACACTCTTTTTTTTTATTCATTTTCTCCATCCCCAAACAAGCCCAAATAATGTATTCTCTTGCATTTTCAAGAACTATTGGAGCAAGGTAAGCCTCTTATTCTATACCATAGTATTCACCTTTCATTTTTGCATAATATTCAAGCTCATCATATAAACTCATGGAAAACGTGAGCATGGTTTATGACTACTTTTGAATGATAGTGTCAATTATGGTGGTAATCATGTTTATGTTGATGATATAGTCATCATTTGGGCATGTATTTGACTTGAATTGGAAACTTAGGGTTTGAGTTTGATGTTTCTATGGACCTTGTGTCTTAAAATGGAATTAAAGCATGATGTTAGTTGGGGAGAGCTCATGTTAAATGTGGTAGTGTGGTGGTGTTGATATTGCCATGCATTAAGGTGCTAAAGTCAAACCCTGAATTCGGGCTAGCGACGTGGCACACATGGATTTCTATCACGACGCGACACCAAAATGAGCTCTCTAATTTGAAATATGCTTTGTGTACGTCGTGACGTAAGCAACTTCAGGATTGGTATTGCGACATGTGCCACCTTACATCACAACGCGAAGCTAGTTTCATAACATGATTCTATTTGTTCTCAGTCTCATCCTAAGATGTCAGAATACACCTTAAGTCCCATTATCATCATATACACACGTATCATGTCACACACGTATGTAGAATCGTAAATACCCAAACATACTAACCGTATTTCGATTGTATATTTATATATCCTACTAGTTCCATACTGGAAGTTCCATCACAAGCACTAGGATTTGACGTCAACTCTGTGAGTGAATGCTATAGTTTTCCTTGTGTTTTTATATATATTTTGGATATGAAGATTTATATTTACATGAACTTGTTTTCCAATTTGCCGAGTTTTCAGGATTAGCAATTCCATTTTATATGATATTCTTATATTTCCATATCAACATGATTTATACATATTTCAAGTTCACTATATGTTTTGCCATGTTACTCGATTTTGTTTTACAAGAATATGTTATATGGTATTTATACAAGTATCAAAACATTTTCAAACACTAGTATAGTGTCGTCCCCTCATGTATAGCGACTCGAGTGCGCTCACTCACTAAGTCATTTATACAACTATCCCCCCATCTCAGTTTTTTGATATAGGATATTTGAAAGCCATTGTTGGCAAGGACACTATTTTGTCAAATTTCCCAGATCGGAGGAGATGGATACCAGCTTCAACGTGAGAGATGTATTTATATAGTCCATGTATTTGTATAGTTGTCATGATAGGCCGTGAAGCGAAATAGTGTTACATGTATGAAACATGATATATATATAGTTACATTACATAATTCATAGGTATTGTATGATAATCATGCATGTGTTCAGGGAATCGATGTATTAGTATGTTGTTAGTAGCACAAGTACATGTCATAGTCAGCTCATGACACGTCTTACATGTCCACATCATAGGCTTGTATAGATGGTATCACTGTCTCATGCCGATCATGTCCTGGAAATCTTGGAATGTGACAAAGTTTATATTAGAGCATATTTTAGAGCTCTATGACTATAGTGGTAGGGTCATGATGTCTTGCATGCGACATATGTTCAGGATACTCATATATAAGACACCACCCCTCCGGGTTCTATCGACTCCAAGTAAGCCTTTCTAATTTCTTCGAAAATTACTTGTATTCGATGCGTTAACTTTTCCTTATCCTATGCATGGAAAGTACATTTCCCAGATGACCTATGGTAGTTAGAGGAATACAATAAGACCTTATTTATAAACAAGGTTCAATTATGCATTATGAATTTGATGATAAATTTATAGTTTATTTATGATTATTGGACCTTCCAATAACCCTGTTATGATCCATGATTGAGTAAAGCCATCGCTATAAGAGTTCTGGTTTCTAGTGTTGTTTAAGGATTATAAATGAGGATAAAATCAAGACTTGCCTATCGTCCGTCCTTTTAGAGGTACTGGTTAGAAGATTCATCCCTACGGCGTCCATCTCATACCTATTCTAAAATAGGTAATGGGTTTTGCCATAGCAGTTTATGCATGTAAATGAATGTTTTAATCTTCATCTAATGTCCAGACCTCACATTCGTTTAATCAAAATAGATAACAATGTCCACAATAATGCTCAAGACCTATAGTAGTATACCTCGAAATAAAACCCGATGGCCCTAAGAGGCGTGTGCCCACCAGGGCGAGTCTAGTAAACCTTGTTCTTGGTCAAGATACATTAGAACCCTAGGAATCAGTAAGTGAATCAAATACATTACATGATGTGGGCGATCTTGCCTGAAATATACAGCTCATACATGAATCATGGACCGGTTGGCAGAGTCATTTATCCATCAACAACAACAGCAACCCATATAGCCCCCCAACCGAACAACAACTCCCACCCATTTTAGTACCCTATAATGATACCCATCCACCTAACCATACGTCAGTTAAACCAAAACAAGTAGTAGCAGTAACACTCTCAAGTTTCCACATGATGTACCCTTATTCTTCATATGTATAACCTGACATAGACTTGAGTAGATCCATTGAGGAAACTTACAGAACATGTATAGCATATGGCTGCGCACCAGTTAGATCAATTGAACTCATAAGCTTTCAACTGAGAGAAAATTTCATGCGAGAGTTCTATCTATCTCATAGATAGGATAAACATTTTAGACCCACATTTGGTTTGGCCGAAACTTAGTAAAGCTAACCTAGCTCGCTCCTTAGTTAAAAGTGTTCAGTATGCTAGGGCCCAGGGATTTGAGCACCTGGAGCAGGTAGAGCATATAACAGCCACATGAATATGATGCATGATTTACAATACTTTCCCATTAAAAAAAAGTCTAAGAATAAGAATAATACTGAGTCATCTGGGAAAATGCAATCAGTAGTGTACAGAAAGACTCGAAGTGGTCTATACCTCAAGATATTCTTGTTAAGAGGAGTATGACTGTCAGTAATGGGCCGAGCCAAAAATCAAGGCAAGAAGTTAATTCTTAGCGGCCTTTTCAGCATCGACAATCCCATATGATAACCCTATATATTATACCTACGAAAAGATGCACGTATGGTTATGCATGAGAGCATGTGTGGTTATTTCTAGTGCAGCTAGTCAGACCATGTAATTAGAGATTATCATCAGTTTCCCGACCTTTTTCAGTTCTAATTAGACATCATTCACATGCAGCATCAACATGACCCACTATAGGTCGAAGGTATGGTGACAAAGACATATATCAAGCAAGCAATGACAGACATCGGTAGATACATGCTAAGTCAAGAATATTATTTGATCTTGGAGTTATGCACTCTTTTATATCATAGAAATTTTTCAGTTTTAGTTAGGCAAAAAAAACATAGCTTTTAGATCTGTTCCTCTCAATTGCCACTCCCGTTAAGCACGTTGTCCCAACAGATAAGGTTATCAGGTCACATGCAGATCAAGTGAATGATGACACCTTGATTTATTTTCCCTTGTGCATAAAGACATAAGACGCACATGCACATCGCTTGCAGATTCTGAGATATCGAAAGCTTTATGCCAGATTTTCCAGATGCGAATTTTGACTTTCTAATGTAGTATTCTTAGGTCATGTTGTAGAGAGATGGAATTTCAACTGATTCTAAGGAAGTTGAAGCAGTCCAAAATTTGTCTAAACCTATAAGTGTTTCAAGAATCAAGAGCCTTTAAGGATTAGCGGGTTACTACCACGGATACATAGAGAAATTTTCCTCGATTGTGACACTATGGTCAGGGTTGATTCAGAAAAGTGTCAAATTCTCATGGTCAAATTTACGTGAGCGGAACTCTTAGAAACCCAATGAGTGATTAACCACTGTACATGTCCTAACGTTTCCTTCAGGGACAAATGGATTTGTGGTGTATCTTAATGTATTTAGGGTCGGCCTGAGGTGTGTATTAAAACATCATGGTAAGATCATTGTTTATGCTTCCAGGTAGCTAAAAGGGTATGAACATAAATACCTTACACATGACCAGTAAATGACAAAAGTCATATTTACCTTAAGAGGATGGAGGCATTATCCTTATGGTGAGACAATTGAGGTTTATATAGATCTCAAAGGCCTCAAATACATCACAAAACTTAAGAGAGATGAATTTAAGGCAAAGATGTTGATTGGAGCCATTTAAAGGATACGACTGCTCGACCCATTGTCATACAAAGAAGGCTAATGATTTTGTTGATGCCTTAAGCAGGAGACCCACCGACAATCTACTTCCCCTACCAATGAATATAAGAGCATTAGTTAAGCATAGGCAGAAGTGCATGAGCAATATGGTAAAATTTCAACCAACAGATTCAACAGTGTCATCTACTCACATACAAGTAAAGTATTTGAATATTGGATGCAATTATGGAAGCTCAAGAGTCGATTCATTTCATCCAATGGTTGAAGAAGAATGTATAGCATGACAGTAATTACAAAGTACATGACAGTGGACTTCTTAAGTTCAGGACATGGTTATTATCCTACCAGGCACATACCTGAAAGAAAAGCTATTCGATTTAGTTCATGTACATTCTTACATGATTCGCCCAAACATGAAAAGATATACCACAACATGAAACGGTTTTACTGGTGGGATGGCATGGAAAATGACATGGCATGATATGTTTCCAGGTGTTTGACCTATCAGTAAGTTAGGGCAGAGCATCAGAGAACCCCATAAATGCTTCACAATCTAGGAAATCTAGGGGTGGAAGTATTATAAGATAATTATGGTTCTCATAGTTGGCTTGTTGGGGATCCTAATGGGTCATGATGCTATTTACGGTACTTAGCAAGTCAGTGTTCTTCTCCCCATCCAAGTTCATGTTCATTATTGCTCAGTACACAAGGAATTAATTAGAAAGTATAATATCCTTGCATGGAGAACTTATTTACATCATCTTTGGCAGAGGTGAGCAAACTATTTCAAAATATTGCTAATCATTTTAGCACGCGTTGGGTATTCAACTTCAGTTCAGCATAGTTTCCCATCCTCATACTAATGGTCATGCATGATGGACCATCCAGACCTTGAAAGGACATGTTTTGGGATAGTTTCGTGGACTTCGAAGATAGTTGGGATCAGCATCTGACACTGAATGAATTTTCCTACAACAACTAGTACTCAAGCATCCAGACGGTCCCAATCGAGGCCTTATATGGACACAAGTGTAACCCTTGTAGGCCGGTTTAAGGTAAGTGAAGTCAAAATCTTAGTCATAGGTTTGATCAAAGACTCAGTTGAAAAAGTCAAGTTGATCCCAGATAAAATGAGGGCAGTTCAAAGTGGACACAAATGCTATGCTATACGGATCACATAATGAGAGATCTCGAATTTCAAGTAAGAGATCATATACTCTTGAAAGTTTCTCCCTTCAAAGTTGTCATGAGGTTTGGGAAGACCTGTCAAACCCACGGTATGTTGGGCCATTTCAGATTCATATAAGAGTTGGAAGCGAAGCTTATAAGTCAGCGCTTTCACCTAACATGAACATGATCCACCATGTGGTTTATGTTTTCATATTCAACAAGTACATGTATAACGACTCATGCATATTAGAGCCTCAATCTATAGAATTCAGCCAAGACATGCCTTATCATGAACTCCCCATGCCTATCATCGATAAGTAAGCTAAGCAGTTATGATCCAAGAATATTTTGTTAATGACAGCCAGTTGGTGACACCACAAGGACTAAGAAGCTGTGCATGAAGCTGAAGAGGTTATGAGGTAACAGTATCCCCATTCGTTCTTAGATCAAGGTAATTTCAGAAACCTAACTTGAGTTTGGATTCGAGGACGAATCATATTTAAAGGGGATATAACACCCAGTTATCACGACGTGTCCAACATGGTCATAATTTTCCATGTAAGAAATATTATTACGCACATAATCACGAATTTATGGGATAATTATATTTATAACCCTTACCGAAAGCTCGGGAGAAATTTTCAATTTTAGCACACATTTTGATTTAAAATCACTCATGAACATCCCTCATTATTTCAGTGATATCTTGAACTACATATATCATTTTTTGTGATTTCAATACCATGGGAAAACTTGGACTCAAGACTACAACTTTCATATTAAGTATTTTCCCAAATTAAGTGTGGAACTGAGTCAAATTTGGGCTTAAATTCGAGACTGATGAGCAGTAATGAGATTTGTAAGAAATTTAGCATGTGATTTTTTTTAGAGACGACTATTCAAGTCTTAAAAATCAAGTCAACTTGTGGCTAATAAAAAACATGCTTTCTTTATTATTCTTCACCATCAACTCACGATCAAACACTCTATTCTTCTTCTTTTTTTGCTTCATTTTCTCCACCCAAGCCAACCCAAATAATATATTCCCTTGCATTTTAAAGAGCTATTGGAGCAAGGCAAGCCTCTTATTCTCTACCCTAGAATTCATCTTGCATTTTTGCATAATATTCAAGCTCATCATGTAACCCATGGAAAACCCAATCATGGTTTATGACTACTTTTGTATGATCGTGTCAATTATGGTGGTAATCACGTTTAGGTTGATGATATAGTCATCAGTTGGGCAATGATTTGACTTGAATAAGAAACTTAGGGTTTGAGTTTGATGTTGCTATGGACCTTTGTGTGTAGAATTGAAGCATGATGTTAGTTGGGGAGAGCTGATGTTGAATATGGTAGTGTGTGGTGTTGGTATTGGCAAAAGAGTTGGCATTGAATTGGTGAACTACAGCCCTGAATTCGGGCTCGTGTCGCGACGCACAGGGATTTACGTCGCGACGCAACACCAAAATGAGCTCTTTGACTTGGAATAAGCTTTGTGTGCGTCGCGACGTGAGCAACTTCAGGATTGGCGTCGCGACACGCGCCACCTTGCATCGGGGCGCGGAGCCATTTTAAGAACATGATTCCATTTTCTCTCAGTCTCGTTCTAGGATGTCAGATTACACCTTAAGTCTCTTTGTCAGTATGTACACACATATCATGTCACGCACACATGTATAATTGTAAATACCCAAGCATACTAACTGTATTTCGATCGTATGTTTATAGATCATACCGATTTGACACAGGAAATTCCAACCAGTTCCACGCGCCAGCACGAGCAACAAGATTTGACATCATCTTTGTGAGTGAATGCTACAGTTTTCCATGTGTTTTATATAAGTTTTGAATATGAAGATTTAGATTTACATGAACTTGTTTTCCAATTTGTCGAGTTTTCATGATTAACAGTTCCAGTATATATGATATTCTCATATTATGACATGTTATGTTTGTTTCCGGTATACATGATATTTTCATATCAGCATGATTTATACATGTTTCAAGTTACCATTATATGTTTTTTCATGTTACACAATTATGTTTTACAAGATTATGTTATCTGGAATTTATACAAGTATTAAATATTTTCAAACACCAGTATAATGTTGTCCCTTCATGTATAGTGACTCGAGTACGCTCACGATGCCTAATGGTTCATGAAACCCTATTAGGTTTTTTCATGTTCATGTTCATGTTCACGTTCCACTGCTTACGCGGTACTAGGTTCCGCTATGTAGGTTTCTTTCCCCCATATTACGATATTGGTGAGATTTTCCATGATAGTTAGTTACCAACACATGTTTTATGTATCGGTTTTGTATATCAGATATTTAGGATTTCAAGAAAAGAATATTGCAAGCCGAAATGATTCCTCATTATTTTAATTTTAGCGTTGACTCTCTAGGTCGTTACGACTCACCCCCTTCCCCCACTATTAGTTTTTGGATGCAGGATATTTTGACAGCCATTGTTGGCAATGACTTTATTTTATCAGATTGCCCAGCTCTGAGAAGATGGATACCAGTTGCATCTTAAGGATGCATTTGTATGGGTCCATGTATTCGTACAAATGTCATGATAGGCCTATATATTAGTTTTTGGATGCAAGATCTTTTGACAGCCACTGTTGGCAATGACTTCATTTTATCAGATTGCCCAGCTCTGAGAAGATGGATACCAGTTGCAGTCTAAGGATGCATTTGTATGGGTCCATGTATTCGTACAAATGTCATGATAGGCCTATATATATGTGTGTGTACACAATTACATTACATAATTCACAAGTATTGTATGATAATCGTACATATGTTCATGGAATTGATGTATTGGTATGTTGTCAGTGGCACAAGTGCATGTCATAGGCAGCCCATGACACATCATGTATGTCCACATCAAAGACTTAGGGAGATGGCATCATTGTCTCCTGCTGGTCATGTCCTGAAAATCCTGAGATGCGACATAAATTATAACGAGATGGTATTAGTGATAATAAAAATCTATACGAGTCTAATATATTATAGTCAAGTATTGATATAATTTTTATACATATTGATTTTATGGGTCAAATACATATCGATATTCACATATTATTAAAGATAAAATTATACGTATAAAAGAAGTCCTAATAAGCGAAAATTATATTATGTGCCAGGACCCGCCTCCTGTGAGAGAGATGATATATACACGTGACACATGATACACCACCTCCCAAAAAAGTAAATTTACCGAACACGGATGATATCCCGTAGCACGCACGGCCCATAGCTTTCCCGAGAAAGAATCATTAACGGAAATATTTGCCATATAATTTAAGTTGATTTGGTAGAACAATCTACAGCAACTGCAATCTAACTCAATAATTAACAAATTTTGTTCAGACATGAAAAGATTAATTTAATTGCATCCCTATCAAGTACAGCTGTAAAGCATTATGAGAATATGATAATAAATTTAATCCCATAATAAAATATTTAATCTTAAATACTATATTGTCCTTATCGACAGCAACAAGCAATGCCGCTGAAAATCATTAGTTAATTAAGTGATACGTAGCACGCAGCTGGCAACAACCAAATGTGCACAATTAAGAAGCTAATGTTGAGCACACCCGCCGTTTGTACGAAGAATAGGAAAAATAAATGGGTAAATTGTCAATTTTTATTCTAATATTTAACCTCATAATCTCTTATCCTTTATTATTTTCATGATATTCCAACATCCACCGAGATCAAATATTAAATGATTATTTTATATTTTGATATAATTACTTTTATTATTAAATAATTAAAGTTGTTGCACGATTATTAATGAATAAAATTATAAACTTTTATACATAATAAATGGAAAATTATTTTATTTAATTATTTTAATAAATATTTTCTAATTACACTTTAGTGTAATTCTATTTTAAATGTTTCTATATTTAATTTTATACTAAACTATATAATGAATAAATAAAAATAAAATTAGTAATATAATTAATTAATACATCTATATATTGACACTAAAAAACCAATTTTCCTAAAATAATTTAAAAAATTACAACTCAAATTTTATATGAAATATATGAGAGGTAAGAATGGTAGAAAATCCAAAATTATGAGAGAATCCTCTACTATAAAATCATCTAAATTAAAAACTTATATCAAGATTCAATATGATTTTTCGTCATGAATTAATTACTGAGTTGAGATTGGAGATAATTTTTCGTTCCATCTCTTTTTTTTATATTAGTATAATTTTATTTGTACATTCTATTTTATAATTTTATTTGTATATTTTTAATTAAAATAATGAATTAATAATAATTAAAAAAATTAATTATTTATAATAAGAATAAATATGTCAAAATATAAAATAATTATTTGACTTTTGATTTCATGGAGTATTATAAAATAGTAAGAAAATAAGTGGCTATTAGTGTAACCAATAGGAGAAAATGACATTCTCCCATAAGAATTAAATTAAATTTTATTTTCTAATGGGTTTATATTAACCATGATGAGAAGGGAACCAAGATATATTATAAGTTTCATATATTGTTAATTCGACGGTGGGGGTTTGAGAGATTTATAAAATTGTTTTTTTTTTTTTTTCTTTTTTTGCTAATTACAGATTTTGGGATCATGTTTCCTGGTATAAAAAATCAATGACTTATCATAATATTTATTGAGAAACTTCTAAAGGTATGAAACACAAACTTTAGAGATTAGTCGAGGTGAGCGTAAGCTGATCTTGATAGCCCGGTTACTAAAAAAAAGTGGTCAATTTCTATTTTATTATATATATATATATATATACTATAAGAATTACAGTTTTAGCGACGGAATTTAGTGACGGAATATTCCGTTTCAAATTTTAACGACGGAATAGAAACAGAATTTCCGTCGCTATTTAGCGACAGAAATTATTCTGTCTCTAAATACAAACAATGACGGAAAATTCCGCCAGGAGTAAATATTTACAAAATAAAAATTAAATTCGTCTGAACTCGTCTCTAATAGATGTATATATTAACATCATATTCTCGATGAAGAATTTTGATGAAGTAACGCTGAAGATTTCGACAGGTATTTGCGAGCATTAAAAAAAATGTCGAAGTAAATGGATGCGAAGACTCAAGCATCAAACAAAGATATCGAATATAGTCTTATAATTTAGGGCTCTCATTGTATGTGAGTTTATAATTGATGTACTCTAAGCTCATATGACTCATACAAATTCATATACATGCAATAAGGTCATGTGCAAAATGATTTTAATCAACAAATCCTGTGTTTTCTGCACTGAGACCGGCATACCGGTGACCCCGCTCTGCCATTGGCATATTTGCATGCTCTATGGAACCAGGCTACTCCATATCGATCTCTCATACCGGTCTATCTGGAATTTACATAGCTACTGGAACCAAGACGGATCATACTGGTGTCTATCTGGAATTTGCATAGCTACTGGAACCAAGACGGATCATACCGGTCCTCATACTGGTTAGCTAACCGGCATACCGATCACCATACCGGTCAGTAATCCGATTAGTGCGCTTTGATTTTCAACGATTATAAAGTCGTTTTAATTGCATGACTGATATATCAGCCTCTGTAGACCGGTATACTGGTCTCAGGACAGAGAGTTGGGGCAGTTTTCACCTTCACTATATATTGAGCCATAATTTCATTTTTACTGTGATCTTACACTTTTGATACATTTTCTCTAATGCAATAACATTGAGAGTAACTTAAACCTTCTTGATCAAACACTCTCTTGATTATCAAAACTCATTACATATATCTTCATATCATTTAAAAAGATTGGAATATTTGTATTAGCAACTCACATTCTTAAATCTTTATTATCTTTTGTGAGTGTCCATTGTGTGTTGTAGTCTTCTTTAATAAACACTTGTGATTATGAAATCCCTTATTGAGTGGGCTTACTCAAACGGGTAATTTGTCTTTTAAGGTTTTTATTCTAATATTTACATTGATGATCACTTATCCTTAATTATTTTTAATGATATTCCAACATCCACTGAGATCAAATGTTAAAAGATTATTTTATATTTTGATATATTTATTTTTATTATTAAACAATTAATATTATTGCATAATTATTAACGAATAAAAAATAATTAACGAATAAAATTATAAACTTTTATACATAATAAATAGAAAAAGAGAATATGTTAGACCGATCGCTACAATGCCTCCAAAGAAAAATGAAAGAGGAGTTAAGGTAACTTACTTGGGACCGACGAACCGACACCAAAAGCTTCTTATATAAGATCGGGAAATATTCGAAGAATGAGGAAAATAAGTTTATAGAGAAAAATACGAAGAAGATGGAAAGGTAAAGTCAAAAGAGAGTCTTGAACCGTAAGATTTGAAATCAACAGTTTTGATGACGGTGAAACTTCAGAATAACTGTCAAATTATTTGGGTGGGCCCCAAAGATATTCAGCCCTGACCCAAGTCACATCACCAGCGCAAAGAAATAATGACCATACGTGTGGAAGGAAGAAGCGATAGGGTAATAATAATTATTTTTTTAACTAATTTTCCTTTATGAGCAACAAGTTTCTCCTCAGGTTTTTCTCTAGAACTATGAGGGAAAGTAAGCATGGCAAAAAAATCCGAGTTCGTTCCGGTTCGGTTCAGTTAGTTTGGATTTTGGTCCGGTACGGATCTGGATTTTTTGAGTTGGGTCCTGAAATATGAGGTCCGGCTAGGATTCGGGTTAGAGTCGGGCTCAACATAATAAATTTGGGCTCGGACTGGTTTGGGCTTAAAAAAAATATTGTGTGTATATATATATATAATAAATTTTTTTTTTATTAAAAAATCGGGCCGGATAATGCCCGACCCGAGTCCGAGCCCGAGACAGGCCGGCCCGGCCCGGTAACAACTTGGGTTGGGCTTTTCCTAGGTCCGGGCTTAAATATTAATTCCCGGTCCAGGCCGGGTTTATCAAAGCCTGGGCCCGACCCGACCCGACCCATTACCACTCCTAAATGAAAGGGATTGTGGGCAAGCAGTTGCCTAGATGAGTAGGGGCATTTGTCTCTTTTTCTAAGTTGAGGAAAATAGTAGAGTTATAATAGGAGAGTTGTCTGAGAACTCTTGGTGCTTTGGTGTGAAGATTGGTGTGTGTATTATATACCATTTTGTAAGAGGAAAAAGATAGTAAGCGTAAACACTCAGTATCTAATGGATGCGGAGGAGTTGATAAGACAGTGTAAAGTTATCTTAATTAGGGAAGAAGAGAGTGCAAAGTATCTTTCAACAAGTTAATGAAAGAAAAGTGTGAGAAAGTAGTGGCAGGCTGTTTGGTGGGAAAAATCCTTCAATCAAAGGTTGTGAATGGAGAGGGCTTGAGAATGGCAATGCAACAGCTGTGGAAAACATTGAAGGAAGTAAAAATCGAAAGTTTGGGAGACAATATCTTTATGTTCAAGTTTGGGGCTTAAGTAGATAATTGACTAATTAAAGTAGGGGGTCCACGGCACTACGATGGGGCGTTTATAGTGCTAAGCGAGCTGGTAGGATTAGGAGAGGTAACGAAGCATGAATTTGGATATGTATCATTTTGGGTTCAGATGCATAATGTTCCGATTATGTGCATAGACAAAGATACTATAGAAGAGCTCATGAGTCAGATATGGAGGGTGGAAAATGTTTGGGTAGATGATGCGAGAGAATGTTTTGAGATATATGTCGGAGTTAGAGTTTCCATAGACATAACCAGACCTCTAAAAAAATTTCTAAGCTTAGCACATGAGGATGGTGAAAATGTCATTATGCCACTGTTATATGAAAGGCTCCATGTGTTTTGCTACTGGTGTGGATATCTGGGGCATCAGTTCTGGGAGTGTAGTAAGTACTCAGGGCAACCCCAACATAAGTTCCCATATGGACAGTGGCTAAAAGCAGTTCAAGGGGGAAAAATTTAGAAATGGAAAGGAATAGGGAAGGGTCGCAAAAAGGAAGATAGTGCTAAGAGTAATAGTCACAAAAACACAACTGAATTAAGGGACGAAGCTAGCAAGGATGGTGTTCGGTTCACCCAGAGGAATTCGAGCAACCCGACCCACAGTTTGGTGCAGATCTGAGGGGAGTCCATGGAAGAGGCTGATGTGGAAGTGGCTGACGTGGATGTGGTGGTTGAGAATCATTTAATGAGTTATCAGATAAAGGATATACATGAACTGATTTTAGACAAATATGGAAGTAGTTTTGGACAATGGGAGCTGGACGGGAGAAAATAGGATGACAAGATGGGGGAAATAGTGAGGGTTTTGAGAGGGAAATGAATAGGTCAAAAGTTAAACTTCCAAAAAAAAAAAAATGAGGCCCAGTGTAACAAAGCCTAATCAGCAGTAGAATAGGAAGGGAATAAGCGGCCCAATGAGAAGAGAATATGGAAAATAAGGGATTATGGAATTGGATAATAAATGTGAATTAGGGAAAAGAAACAGAGATGAAGCTATACGTTTTAGCTCGAAATTGAAGAGGAAAAAATGAGGTATCAACGATGTGGAGGTTGAACCATAGACAGAGCAACGGAGTTTATCGGCAGTGGCTGGAGACCAGCCCGCCGGACCCAATGAATATTTTAAGCTAGAACATTCAGGGATTGGGGAACTCCCGAACGTTCAGGGCATTATAGAAGCTTCTCCAATTGTACAGGCCTGAAATTTTGTTTATGTGTGAAATAAAATTGATGGCTGTACAAATGAAATCTATAAGTTTGAAACTCAAATTTGATTGTTGTTTTAGTATAGACAGATGTGGAATGAGTGGGGGATTGACTCTCATATGGGATTCTACAATCAATGTTAATATAAAATTGTATAGCCTTCATCATATCGATGCATTGGTACAATAGGAAAATAAGATGTTTTGGAGATGTACTGGTGTGTATGGGCATCCCGAGAGTAGCCAAAAGATGCACACATGGCAGTTGCTACGAAGATTAGCAAACCTTTCCTTGTTGCTATGGCTGTGTTTTGGTGATTTTAATGAAATTTTAGATGTGAATGAGAGAAGAGGGGGAAATAATATGAATTGGTATGCAATAACAGAACTTAGGGATGCCATGAGTGGGTGTTCTTTGACAGACCTGGGTTGTAAAAGGTATCCATTTACATGGTCCAACCGATGATTTAGATCAAACTTGGTGGAAGAAAGGTTGGATCGATTTTTATGTAATGAGGCGTGGGAAAGAATCTTTCAGAATGAGCATGCTTTAACTGTTGACTTATGATGTTCTGATCATAGCCCAATAGTGACAACTGTTAAAGAGAGAATAAGAGGTTTAATGAATAATGGAATAAGGGTGGGGAGGATCCATTATGAGGATATGTGGTGCATGTATGAGGAATGTAAAGAAATTATTACAAGTGAATGGAAAGTAGGGCGTAGGTGGGTAAGTGATGATGTTGTGCAAAGATTCCAAAGTTCATCAAAGAGCACGATGGCTCGACTGAAAGCTTGGGATGATGTCGAATTTGGAGGAAGGAAAAAAGAGCTGGAAGTGCTAATGGGAAAGTTAAAAAGTTGTAAAGAGGCTGAAATGTTAATAGATGACATGAGAGAACTTAGAAACGTGGAAGCAAAGATAGACCAATTTTTAAGGGAGGATGAGGTCTTTTGGAAGCAGCGATCGAGGGCTGATTGGCTAAAAGAATGAGACCGAAACACTATCTTTTTTCATCGGAGAGCGTCAGCGCGCGGGAGGAAAAATCGGATCCGAGGAATTGAAAATGACTAGGGGGTTTGGATTGAAGATAAGTCAAAGATAGAAAGTATTAGGTGTGATTATTTTCAAAATTTATATACCAGCTCAAACCCTACACAACAGCAAGTAGAAATAGTTACACATGTAGTTAGCCCTCAGGTTACAAAAGACATGAATGCTAAGTTAGATAAGGCATTTACCAAGGAAGAAATTATGGAAACTATGACTCAAATGTGCCTAACCAAATCTCCAGGGCCTGATGGACTGTAAACGATATTTTTCCTGAAGCATTGAGGTATTGTGGAGCAGGGTGTGGTTACTATTTGTCTGCAAATTCTAAATAGTGGAGGGGATATTACCCCCTTAAATCATATGCATATTACTTTGATCCCAAAAGTTCGTAAGCTGAAAAAGATGACAGAACTAAGGGCGATCAAATTGTCCAATATTATTTATCAGATTGTTGTGAAATTTATAGCAAACAGACTTAAAGTTATTTTACACCAGGTCATATCACCAACCCAAAGTGCTTTCATCCATGAGAGATTAATTATAGGCAATATCATAGTAGGATATGAGTATTTGCACAAGATTAGACATGCAAAATGAAGAAGAATGAGCTGGTATCTCTGAAGTTGGATGTTAGTAAAGCCTACGACAGAATGGAATGAAGATTCTTGGAGAATGTAATGACAAATTTGGGATTTTAGGGAAGTTGGATTCAGGGGTGCATTACCACATCATCTTTCTCGGTTATTATCAATGAGACAACTAGGGGGTTCATTCAGCCATAAAAAAGGGCTTAGACATGGGTGTTTGTTGTCTCATTATTTGTTTATCTTGTGTGTGGAGGCCTTCTCACAGTCCTTAAAGAATGCAAAACAACAGAAGCTTTTCTAGCCCCTGAAATTCAGTAGAGACCTCACGATTTCTCATTTGTTATTCGCCGATGACAGCCTGATTTTTTTCCAGAGCAGCTATAGACTGTAAAATGTTAAAGGCAATTTTCGACAGTTATGCAGAGACTTCGGGGCATATTTTTAACTTTGATAAAAGTTTTATGTTCTTTAGTGGTAAGATGAAACCTGAGGTGGTGGAGGCAATCAAGAATATTTTCAGATTGAATATGGTGTCTCGTCATCAGAAATATTTGGAGTTACCGGTGGGGAGGAATAAAGCGAGCTTTTTTAACGAGGTTAAATTAAGAGTGATTAGTAAGATATCAAACTAGCAATCCAATTTTTTTTCGAGTGGTGGAAAAGAAGTGCTAATTAAAGCTGTGGCCCAAGCTATTCCCGCTTATGCGATGAGCGTGTTCAAATTACCTCAAGGAGTTTGTGATGAAATTCAAAAGATGATAGTGAGAGTTTGGTGGGGTTCGTCGAAGGAAAGAAGAAATATTCATTCGGCCAAATGAGAGAAGTTGTGTCATTCAAAAATTATAGGAGGTTTTGGATTCAAAGAATTATCAAGTTTTAATCAAGCCATAGTAGGAAAGCAAGGATGGCGAGTTATGCAAGCTTCTGAATCTCTTACAGCAAGGGTTCTAAAAGCATAATACTACAAGAATTCTGATTTTCTGAATGCTAAGCTAGGCTCCACTCCCTCATTTATCTAGATGAGCTTGCTGTGGGGAAGGCAAGTGTTGGGGAAAGGTCTGAGATGGAGAATCAGGAATGGAAAAAGGGTTAAAGTGTTCAGTGACAATTGGATTCCAAGACTGGAGACTTTTAAGCCAATTTTGAATGCATAGATGAACAGAACAATATTAGTGTCAGAATTGATTATGAATAATCGATGGAATAGAGAGATGATGAATTAGAGATTTCAAGAGCTAGATGCAATAGAGATTTTACAAATCCCTCTGCCTAGAAGGCCACAATAAGATCAAGTAATATAACATTTTGATAAGAGAGGGATGTACTCAGTAAAGAGTGGGCATCAGATTGCGCAAAGAAGAAAATTTCACGTCTCTGCCAGTAGCTACGAAAGTGGGAATTATTGGAAGTTAATTTGGAATAGCAATCTGCCTGCCAAGGTGAAGATCCTTATATGGCGAGCTGCTCAAGACATGCTACCAACAACATTTAATTTATGGAAGAATAAGGTAATAGACAAACCTAGATGTCAGCGGTGTAATTTCCAGCCTGAATTAGTCTCTCATGTGCTATTCAAGTGTCAGTTTGCTAGGAAAGTTTGGAAACTCACTCCCTTTGCAGAGGCACTTAAGACAATCTCAAGCGTAGATGTTCTAAGTGTGCTTCAGAGAATGGACAAGCGTGTAGATGGAAAGGATTTTGATTTGTTAATGGCGACTTGCTGGGCTGTGTGGCAAGTTTGTAATTACTCTCTATTTGAACATAAGCAAGAAATCCCAATAAGAGTGTTACTTCCGGCATAAATTATGGTAGAGGGTAGCAGAATTTTGGCGGAACCGGTGATGGCGAAGAAGAGCATTATGAAGACAAGAACATGGAGAAATTGGGAACCTCCGCCGGAAGGATGGGTTAAGGTGAACACGAATGCGATCATTGATAGACATAATCATATTGCAGGATTAGGAGTTGTAATTAGGGGTAGTGAATGAGGAGTTGTGCATGTGGCAATAAGAGTATCAGCTTTTTTGGGGATGTGGAGGCTGCAGAAGCAGAAGCCATCAATTTTGGATTATAGATGGCAAAGGAAGCAAAATGAATAGAATGATCATAGAGTCAGATTGCCAATAGGTAGTGGATTTAATCAGTAACATGGAGGGTACTAGAAAAGAGATTTTCTGGATCATTAATGAGATTAAAGAGAAATTAACAAGCTTAATTGGGGTCTCGATTTGCTATACTTTTAGACTTTGTAATAGTTTTCCCCATGAGGTAACAAAGATAGCCGTTGGGGCTTCTTGTCATGTTCAGTGGAAGGGTGATTTTCCTTCAAATATCAAATGTATTATTGATTCATTTCAATAATAAATTTAATTTTGTTCAAAAAAAAACTAATTTCCCTTTTGTATTCATCACAACATAATCATTTTTTTTTACATGCTTTATCACTTCTCTAGCTGCAATTCTCACTAATTCCTACTTATTTTTAATCATTCAACCATTCTCTTAATCAATATCATCTCACTCTACACCCTCAAAAACACAAATACTATAAATTCTCTTCAAAATTTGAGCTCCCTAAATATTCACTCTCAAAACTATATCATAACTTTAAAAAAAAAAATTACATGCAAAAAAAATCATATAATTAATTGAAAATAATATTCTAAACATAGGAAAAAAAGATGTTTTGCAATATTAATCACTTTAGAAAACAGTGTTTAAATTTTTTAAAAAATGAAACTGAATACTTAAAAAAATATGTTATATGTTTATTATCCTCCACACCTCATTTCTACTTTATCCGGACTCGATTATTGAACATATTTTAATTTATATCTTAAAACAACCTAAATAAATAGTGATAGAGTTTTTTTTCAAATTAATATCAATTTAATTATTCAACGATCAAATTCTCTATAATCCTTTTGTTGATGAAAATTGATCTCCCCCCCTCCCTGCCAACTGACACATTCCCCTCCCCTTGTCTCCTTTTGAATTTACAAAAAAATCCTTATCATTATTTACAATGACTTTTTTTTTTTTTTTTGAAAATTTACACATTATAAAATTTATATATCTGTATATATTAATTTAAAAATAATTATATACTAGTTATAATATTTTAAATAATATAATTTTTTTATTATTTTCGAAATTAAAAAACAAAAAAAAAATACAAAAAATAACATTTTTATAATACGTAGTGTTAAATTAAATTATAAAATATATTTTTTGAAAATTTTTTTAAAAAAAAAAAAAAAAAAAAAGGGGAAGGACGCCCTTCTTTCTTGAAGAGCATAGATTAGATTAATTCATAAAATAAATTTTTTTGATTTTTTGATTTTTCTAATATACATGAAAACATTTTTATAATATATGAGTAGTGTTAAATAAATTAAAAAAGAATCAAAAAAATTAAATGAATAAATAAACACAAATAAATAATAATAAATATGAAATTGTAATATTTATTAAACAAATAAAAATTATATATATATAAAGAGCAAAAAAAAAAAAAAAAAAAAATTTAATTAATAAAATAAAATAAATATATATGTATATCAATATATAACAAATTGAGATATATTTGATTAATTGGAAAATTTGATTTTTGAGAATGAAAAGGGGTATTTTGGGAATTCCATGGGAGACAAAATTAAAAAAAATGTCAGGAGGGGGTGAGGATAAGCCCTCTTTGTTGATACTGAGTGCACATTATTGATATATAAACATGCGTTATGCTATGTTTTAATGATAATAATTTAATTAAAAAAAAAGAAGAAGAAGAAGAAAACAAATATACCATAAAGACGAAGCTATGAATCATAACCACAAGTAATAAGAAAAAAAATAAAGGGAATCGATTTTTCTGAAGTTATATAGTGTGATTTGATTAAATTAGTAAAGTAATTTAGTTTGATTATTATTGTTATTTGATTTAATTATTACAGTGATTTAGTTTGATTTAATATTATTAGTTGATTTAATTAGTAAAGTGGTTTAATTTGATTTAAAATTTAACCTTTTATATAAAGAAAATATATATAAATTGGTGTGCATACAAGAAATGTTTCAGACATCTAATCCATCAAAGCCAATTATTAATCATGGAATGATGAACAAAATAACAGAGTTTGAATTTCGGAGAGTTACAAGTGTTTAGATCAAAACAATTATCATCAGAGGTAGTTCAAAAATTCGTCCAAATAATATTCGAACCTCTTTATTTTTCATATAAATATAGATTCTTTATTTTTATAATTTTAGATTTTGATTTCAACTAACATAGTGAAATATTTTTAATTCAATTATATTAATATCTATATTTTTAATATAATTTTTTAAATTAAAAATTCATCCAATTGATATTTGAACCTATTTATTTTTCATATAAATATAGATATTTTTATTTTTATAATTTTAGTACAGTGAGATGTGTTGAATTCAATTAAATTAGTATTTTCATTTTCAATATAATTTTTAAAATTATATTTATTTTTAATAAAAATTTTGATTTCAAGTTTTGAATTCAATTAGATTTGTATTTGTATTTTTGATATAATTTTTTAAATTAAATTTATTTTTTTAATAATCCTACGTGGCGCGTTGAGGGTGCTTAGTATTTGTATTTTTAAATTAAAAATTTGTCCAACTGATATTTGAACCACTTTATTTTTCATACAAATATAGATATTTTTATTTTTATAATTTTAGATTTTGATTTCAAATTAGGATAATGAAATGTTTTGAATTCAAATGCATTACTATTTATATTTTTAATATAATTTTTTAAAATTAGATTTATTTTTTTAACAAAGAATTTGATTTCAATGAGGACAATGAAATGTTTTGAATTCAAATACATTAGTATTTGTATTTTTAATATAATTTTGTAAAATTAGATTTATTTTTTTAATAATCCTACGTGAGAGAGTTTAAAAATATTCAATAGATTATCAGGATTTTATTTGGAGGGAATTTAGTAACAAATCTAAAGAAAAAATGGGCCTGAAAGTATGGAAACCAAAACGGTCTGAGGCTTTTAGTCAGTTACCTAAGAAGCCTGAGAAAGAAATAATTGACCAGCCGTGGGCAAAATCGATAAAGAACGACGATATATCTCTTTGGCACGTGACCCGAAACATCATAATTATATTGCAAAGAAATTTAGGATGTAGCGAGCAATATGCAGTCTAAAAAAAATGCATGAATATGAGGTTCCTTAATGGGAAAGTGGCATATCAGCAGACATTTATGCCTCTCCAAAACGTCAAAACCGTTCATCATTGTAATGCTCTACATGGACAAGAAAGTAGAATATGCCAACCCCATAAAGGATATTTTTGTAGGAAATTTTTTAAATTTATGGTGTATATTTATAGGGAATAAAAGAATGTGTTTCTTAATGAGAAATGACATAACCCTTAAAAGAATATGTATTTTGACATAGGAGTACTTTTATAAAGGCAACCCTTTATGTCTATAAGAAATAGTTATTAGACTCTCAATTTTTATTCATTCATATTCTTTTTCTTCTTCACTTATCCTTAGGTATATTAGAAGTCATCTCCTACAATACTTTTCAAGATTTTTCTAAGTTTTTATTTTTATGTTCAATTCATGGTTTGCATGTTTGCTATATAATAATTTTGATTGAATAATACATGTTAAAAGTAGAAAATGACATATCCCGCCCAATAATTTTTCATCTCCAAAATGGGAAAAAAACTAGAATAAACTCCAAAAGAAGGGAAAATCTCATTTATGGTGAGTGTAGCGCTGAATTTCGCCTTCAGTCTGCAATCGAGAATTTTTATGATGTAGGCACCAGTGATCATGCAAAACAAAAGCAAAGAGAGCATGAAGCAACTGCCCACCGGTATGGTGGATGCCGTAGGTAGTCTGACGCTCAAGTCAATAATGATGACGAGTATAAGGAAAGGGAAAAAAGGCAAAAGATTACCTCGATCTTCGTGGTCTGTTGCCGTGAGGGCGGTAGGTTGGTGTTTAGAGAGTAGTGTATGCTTTGAGAACTCGAGTGTAAGAGACAAAACCTGAATGAATCAATCCCTTGGATCCTCTATCCTTTTATAGGTCGTGAAGTAGCCCCTTAGTCATGATTCCTTGAAAGTGTTGTATTTCAATCCTATTTAAGAAATGGTAGTATAGTAGGGAATGAATTATGAGTGCCTAAATATCCGAGATTAGGTGTAATCATTATTGTACTTGGATTGTACTATCGTGTTTGTAGGTGGTTTGTTTAGATCCATATATATATATTTTCCTTATTAAGAAGGAATTAGTCTTATGTAGACTGGTGGACCATATCTACATGAGCTTTGCATCATATAAGACAACGTCGACTGAGACATTACTAATGTGTTATCGACTGAGATTTTAAGTAACACGATAAAGACCTGTTGAGGCCTTTTGGGTCGTGTGGATTCTATCACCTGAAGAGATGTATGATGGAATCACGTGCCAATAATCGAGCCTTGTGTGTTAGCTTGATTGTCCAGTGGCTGGAGCCTACTTTGATTAGGCCTTGATAGTGGCCTAAGATGCAATTGTGGGCAAGATGAAGGCTATGAGTCATGCTTTGATGCAAGTATGATGCGTGGGCCTGAGATAGAATGACATTTGGATCATTGGCCCAAATTTGGCTCGTATAGTTTGTCCCATACTCTATAAGTCAAGCAGTCATTGGCTTAGAGAATATTCTATGAGTGTGTCGTCTGAGATTCTTATGTCGTTTAGAACATAGATATTGCTTAGAGAAAACAAAGGTTATGTTACCACGACTGGAACAGACGAAGGTTCAGGAGTGTTCAAGGTTGATTGGGCCTGATAAATGTCCGAGAGATTCTTTGACCCAACGAAGGTCATAGGGAATGTCTTGTCGACCGGACCAGATGAATGTCTAGGATAATCTCCAGTCAACTAGACCTGAAGAAGTTCCAAGAGACTTCGTTTGGACCAGATGATGGTCCAGGTCTTCAACCTAACCTGACGAGGGTCTTGGAGAATGTTCATGTCGATCGGATCAGATGGAAGTCCAGGTAATCTCTAGTCGACTAGACCTGAAGAAGGTCCAGGGGAGTCTCCAACGTCGTCTCGACTAGATGAAGATCCAAGTCTTCAACCTGACCTGTCGAGGTTCTTGGGGAATATTTCTTTCGACTGGACCATATGAAGGTCTAGGATAATCTCCAATTGACTGGACCTGAAGAAGGTCCAGGGGAGTCTTCAACGTCGTCTGGACCTTATGATGGTCCAGGTCTTCAACCTGACTCAATGAGGGTCCTGGGGAATGTTCCCGTTGATCGGACTAGTTGAAAGTCCAGGATAATCCCAGTCGACTCCACCTGAAGAAGGTTCAGTGGAGTCTTCAACATCGTCTATACTAGATGATGATCCAATTCTTCAACTTGACCTATCGAGGGTCTTGGGAAATATTCCAGTCGATTGGACCAGATGAAGGTTCAAGATAATCTCCAGTCGACTAGGTCTGAAGAAAGTCCAGGGAGTATTCAACGTCGTCTAGACCTTATGATGGTCTAGGTCTTCTCTTTCTGTCTACCATATGTGTAGGCATTGCATTTTTACACATTAGCCCAATGATGAGTCTCGTATGGAGGCAACTACCTCTTTAGCCATGAAAGTTGCGGGAAACGGACGTTGGAAGGGTAAAGTTGGAAAATTGAATTTTTGTTGGATTTAACCTCGTTGTTTGGCTCCGGTTGTTTGTTGGACTTCCGTTTCAAAGCTTACCTTAGCCCAAAACTCCTATAGACCACTTATCAAACCCAAACCAAACCCAAAATACCCAAGCCTACCCATGAAACCAAAGCCCACGCCCATATAGCTTTATTCACGCCCATGGCTTCCTAGATTAGGGATATGTACATTTATCACATGCTAAAATCAAGTCAAATCCCTTCCTAATTAAAATAAATCTCATAGATTCCTTTCCTAATAAAAAGCAATCACCATCCTAAATAAGGAGATTCATTCCTTGTGAGATACAAATTAGGAGATGTCACCATCAATGAGAAATCATTCTCCTATTCAAATAAGGAAAGCCATCACCCCTTTGCCTATAAAAAGAACCCTTCACCACCCTTTTCAACCAGAGAGCACATTCACACAAGAGACACACATCTAAACCTTCTCTTGCACGCCCAAGACTCCCAAACTCTCTCCCATTGCCGCAATCTCTAAAGCCCTAAGCCATCCATTGCCGTGAGCCACCCTCCATTCCCCATTCACGCCCTAGCCACTGCACACAGCCCCTCTGTACGCATCCAGCCCCTTCACAGCTCTCAAACCACGCCAAAACATCCTTTTCACAGCCCCAAACACTGCCCTAAAGTCTCACAAACACCCCCCACACACAACCCATCAATTCACTCCTGAAACAGTCCCAAAAACACTCACTGCACTGCACACTTTCTGCACAAATCAGCCCACTGACTTGATCGGTTTTGGCCAGAATTTTTACCCCGAAACAGCCCCAAAAACACATAAAAACTGCACCAAAAAACTGCACAAAGTTTCCCCTAAAAGCCCTTAAAACCGCAAGCCAATTAGCCTCCAAAATCACCCAAAACAGTCCACAAAACGACCAAAACAGTGACCTGAAACGTAGCAGCAAAACAGCAGCGAAATGGAGTAAAAATAGCAGCCCGAACAGCAAAACAACGAGGAAAGACGTTGAGTTGGTGAACTAAAAGAGTAGCGGATCATTCACCCTTCCAACGGACGTGTAACGCCCTTTCCTGAGACGACAAAAGAGGTTAGACCTGAGGGCACCTTTTCACTAATATCTTTCGTTTTAATTTATTTATTTTAAGAATATTATTGCATGAGAGTCGTTTGGAGCATGATGTGATTGTTGGATGAGCGGGATATGTGTTTCCTTTTGTGGTATATCGAATGGAAACCCGGACGTAAATTCCGTAGCCGATTCCGAATGGACGGTATTGCGGTCTGCACTCGGGATACAACGCTACGTACCATTTAAGATACATATATCTTGTCTCATCCAAAATTTGTATTTGAGCATGTTATAGTTCGTAGGTTGTTTATTTATTATTTTAAGCATGATTTAATTTAGTTTATTATTTAATGTTCAAAGCATGATTATGTTATTTAGGCATGTTGTTTCTTTATTCTTTATGCATGATGTTTTGTTTAGTTTATGTTTATGTTTAATTAGTTATTCGTTTATTTCGGTTTAATGGTTCAATATGCTCGTTGTGTTACATTGCGTGGAGTTATTCGGATGAAATCATGTTAGATCTAAGTACCCTTGAGCATGATTATTGAGTAGACTTGGTTAGTTCATTGCACAAATTATATCATCACAAGTGACATAAGTAAGGGAC